>JAOVVH010000032.1:8489904-8502299 GCA_028566435.1 Scorpiodoras heckelii | reverse complement strand
GATTGGTGGTGCTGGGATTTGAACCCCTGACCTTCTGATCAGTAGTCCAATGTCTTAACCACTGAGCTACCACTGCCACAATATGGTCACCACATGCCAATCACTCGTTAGGAGGTGGAGTTTCACTTAAGTGCCTTAATACTACAAATGCATCAGCATTTTTTATGAAGCTTTCTAGGCTCATTCAGGACATTTTGTGCAAAAGTTTGGGGTGTGGTTGACAATAGGGGTGGGGCAAACAAAAAAACACTGTTACTGAGCTGTTTGTCTAGTCAAATTTATTATGCTGCTTTGTGGCACTATTCTGTAAGTGACCTTCAGATTGTCTTATCTTTAAAAAAAAAAAAGGCAGCTGTCAGCCTGTAGGGGTTGGTCTATGGCGAAAGCACTGTTACTCAGGAACTTAATCTAGTGTGCTGCTTTGCTGTACTGGTCTGTAAGTGACCTTGTCCAGATTCTCTTATAAAGTAAAAACGTGGCCACTGTGATCCAGTTGGGGGTGGGGCAATGTCACACTCATACTTTTGCATGCTAGTCCTGCGATTTAGGCCTATTTGTGGAACACTGATGTTAATATATTTGGAGTTTTCTGATCCCCAAAATTTAACAAAAACATCTTGACGTTTGTACACAATATGGCTGCCACATATGTGAATTAAACATTAGGGGTGGAGCTTGTTTCACTTAAGCACATTAATGTCATCAGTGCCTCATAATCTTACAGAACGTTGTGGACTCATGCAAGACATTATTCTGTGTGAATGTGCTTAGTTTTCAAGGAGGTTAACAATGGCTCCTTTGCATGCATGACTGTACATCTGTTCATCAAATGGCAACAACTTCTTCCAAACATTCCAGTAATTGTTTGGACCCCTGAATTGTCTAGTCTGTGTTTGAGATTGTAATTGTGCCCCTACTCTTGGGGTTATTTGCTAATTGTACAAGCATCCAAAACACACAGCCATGATGCTTTGTAATTAATGTTTCATAGCATGGTTATTGTGCTGATTCCACAGTTGATTGCTGGTTTAATTAAAAAGAATAATAGTGTGAAAATACTAGGTGTGACTGTTGATTTTTATCAGATTGTCTTTATTTTATTGCGGATTTTCAGTGATTGAATCACCCATGATGGAATTGCTGGTGGTGTTTTTGAGTCACAGCTCCCTCTAGTGCCTCCTGCATCTCTCGATCATGCTGATTGGTGCAAAGGTGGCTGCAGCAATACAATGCGATATTTTCTGCTTGCCTCAACATGGGCTTCTGCTTCATGTGACTACTGGGTTTAATCTTTGCTTGTTTCATTTAACTTGGAAAACAAGTAGACAACACTATAATTCTAATCTAAACATTTATACACTTGCTGTAAGTCTGGAAACACTCACTGGGTTCTCATTAGTCACACACACAAGATGTTTAACCCTATAATCCACAGTTTACAGGTTAAAAAAAATATTGCATACATTTTTAATGCAGAATGCACCAAGTGGATACAGCAATGGTAATGAATTGGTACATGTTGTTAGTGTACTGATTGCTTGTTGTTGTATCTGTTTGTTTCTTCATGCAGTCAGAAACAGTGATTCTAAATGGTCTCCTGGTTCAGTGTCCAACTCTTCTTTAGCGCATGAGCTGTGGAAGGTTCCTCTGTCATCTAAAGGCGTCTCGGCTCCGTCCCGTCCCCCACCCGGCCTCACCGGGCAGAAACAGCCCTCCTCATGGGGCAATGGCGCAATGAGACTCAGTGCCTGGGGCAGCTCTGAACCCAGATACACCCCAGGTCAGGAGAACATGTGCTTAATGCTTAATATTATATCAGTCAGCACTGTTTGCACCCCCACCCTCATAATACATCTTAAATGTGTGATTGTTTATCTTTCACAGGCTCCAGCTGGGGTGAAAGCAGCTCAGGGAGAACCAACTGGCTTGTTCTCAAAAATCTCACACCCCAGGTAGGGCTTCCTCTTGCTGAACATTAACTGTTCACTGTGTAAGGAATAAAAGACGTGGCAACATGCCATCATAGGAAAATATTCAGTGATTAAGTTTTACAATAACAGTACTATGTCCTGAAGTGTGTGGATCCTCTTAGGCTACAGCATTCTTTTTATTTATTAAAGTATGGCATAGTTTATTTTAATTTATTGACCATCCAAAAACAAGTTATGAATCACTGATACTGGAGATTTCTTTAAAAAATGCAAAGTAAACATCTCATGGAAATTTCATAATTGTGCATTCTTTTAATATATAAAGAATAAAAAAATGGGTTAATGTGGAGAATACTCCACAGTAGTTTATGAATGTTGTTAGTATAGAAATGATGGTTTATAACAAGCACATGAGCCGTAGCTGGCACTGTTGTCAGGTCTGCTGTTACAGAACATTAATCAACACCCTCTGACCAATCCAAATTGAGCATTCAGCAACACTGAGCAATAATTGCCATATCCAACAAGCATCATGATGTTCCTGTGAAAGCTTTTGTATAATGTGGTCACTTCCACCCTTGGTTCAGTGTAATGTAAAACGTTTTAAAAGGTTTTAACCTTGAATAGAAAAGAAAAGTGAACTAAAATTGTTGACTGACTAGACTTATGTGGTGTGTGTATGAATTTGTTCTGGCTTGTGTGCACATGTTACAGATTGATGGCTCCACCCTGCGTACTCTGTGCATGCAGCATGGTCCACTCATCACATTCCACCTGAACCTGCCACACGGAAATGCTCTCGTCTGCTACAGCTCAAAAGAAGAGGCGGCAAAGGCTCAGAAATCACTGCACATGTAAGTATAGCCTGGTGTCCATTCGTTTACTCCTTGTGATTGCTGCTTGGACGCACTGCGACTCGCTGACTTTTTCCTTTCAGGTGTGTGTTGGGGAACACTACTATCCTGGCTGACTTTGCAAGCGAGGAGGAGATAAATCGTTTTTTTGCACAAGGCCAGTCGATGTGCGTGTCTGCAGGCTGGCAGGCGCTAGCGTCCTCTCAGAGCCGACTCTCGTCAGACGCCTTTTCCAGCGGCGGCGGTGGGGGTGAACTGCACCCGTCCTCCTCACTGTGGGGGGCACCGAGCTACTCCAGCAGCCTGTGGGGATCCAGCACCTGCCCCGAGGGGGGTAATCGGCTCAGCAGCCCCTCCCCCATTACCTCCTTCCTGCCAGTGGATCACATGACAGGAAGTGGCGACTCCATGTAATGCATCAAAACACAACACAAAAAAACCCTGTGACCTCAGCGTGGCATAGCTCATCTGAATCATGACTATATAGATTCTTTATGGTGGAAAGAAAAATCTAAAGGCACTAGTTTCTTCACTTACAAGCATAATAATATTAATCATAATAAGGCGGGGGTCAACCTGTGGAAGTAAGTTACGAGTTTTTTGTTTTGTTTTTTTTTTTCTCTCTCTGCACATATGTCCACTTTGTTTTAGCCCAAAAACAAAAAACATATCAGTGTGAATACTTGAATCATGCAGGCCAATACTATAATGTGAAAGGATGCGTTTTTAAACCTTCCAGGTCGTGCTCTTCATGCAGACATACAGGAAAAACAGAAATCTTTCAGCTTATTCATGTTTATCTGAATTCCAGTTCTTTTATTTTTTTTATGTGTGTTTGTTTGCTGACAATGTTGGAGCTTTTTTTTTTTTTAAACTTTGCACTGAATGTGGTTTTTCTCAGTATATAACTCTGCAATATCGAGGGAGCCGACAGTTCCAGTGTAGATGTTTACTCAAGGATGTTCTTAAAATGCGTATGGGTTGTTTGCGAGTGTGTGTGTGTGTGTGTGCGCGTGCATGTGTGTGTGCGCTCTACTATGCCTTGACGTACGCCTACCTTATTGTGGTATTGTGGAGTCCGAGATCAAGATAAGATGCTGACCTTTAGAATTACCTGATGGTGATATTACACGTTAAATGAGTATTGCACCGATTTATCTTCTCTTTTTTTGTGTGTGTTTTAAAAGAAAACTAAAGAATTTAGCATTCTGCAGTCTAAAGAAACTGTAGCCACAGCTGTGACTCGCAAAAAAACAGCACTTTGAAGATAGGATTTCGATTACTTTGGTCTTTTTTGGAGGCACCACATCAGGTTCCTCTTGTTTACAGACTTTCGAGGGGGGAAAACGTACACTCATTCTTCCTTCATTTTAAATGAGAAATAAAAAATGCACAAAAACCTTTAAAAAATTAAAAAATGAGGGAAAAAATGTAAAACAAAAAAATAAAAAAAAAATTTAAATACTTAAAAAAAAAAAAAAAAACCTACAGAAACCGTTGTGGATGAAGACGATGCGGTGTATCTCTGGGAAATACTGATCAGTGTTCGGCCATGCTGTCGGTTATTTGATGTATTCCTGTCGTCTGCTCAATAACCAGCATGGTTCTCAGGAAATATAGCCAGTTTTTCCCCTTCAAATAAAAACTCCTAATTGTAGGAAAAATCAACTTTTAGCACTGAAACGACTACTTGGAGCTGAGTGCGTTTATTTCTCTGCCAAATACCTGCTTTAAGCTGGAGACATTCTACACACCACGCTCATCAACTGCCCCACTCACTTCCTTATTCTGATTCTTACTCTTCTACTGCTCTTTATTTTTTGCTAATATTCTCTTCTTGCTATTAACGCTTTGAAATTGCTTGCTCTTTTTTCCTTCATCTTTCATTTCATCTGTAGCCTTTTTTTTATCCTTATTCTTCTCATTCTTTCCTCCTTTTGTGTTCTTGTTCTCTTTTTTACCTGCACCTTTACTCGTATTCTGCTGTTGTTCCTTTTTTTTTGTCTCGTTGTTCCTTTCCTTCAGTGTTTTTGAGTGTGGTTTAAAAGGAAAGAAAAAGCCGAAACTATGCATTTCCTGTAGCTCTGTGATGGAATTGCTTTTTCTTTTTTAAGCTGAAGTTTTCCCAGAAGGCATTTTGAAAAGCTGATTATAGACTAGCCTTGATTTTTCAGCATTGCCACAGATGGCAGTGTTAGTTTAACATTTAGCAGTCATCTACATTTCATTCATCTTTTTTTTTTGGGTATGTTTTTTTTTTTTCCCCCGAAGATGATGCAACACCATGGCTTTTTAACTGTTTACAAATCGAGTATGATTGTAACGTGTACAGGTCTCTGAAGTTCTTTTACAATGTGGATCAATCTGGCTGCTCGTGTCATTACTATTATCATTATCACTATGATTATTATTATTATGTTTTCCCTTTGGTTTCTCAGCGCTGGTGTGTCGGTGTGTGAACAGCTGGAGCCTCTGACTGCGCCTTCAGAGGGGAATGTAACCTAAACACACGCGTTAGTCATGTACATAACCATATATCGCGTTGTTGATGCACAGAGATGTCAGCATTAGGCGAAGCCATGGACCTTAATGTGCGTGTAAGCTGTTTATGCTCCCTATTGCGTGTGTGTGTGTTCCATGTTTAAACCCGTGAGTATTAGCCTTTATTTTGCGACTTTATGCTCCGTGTGCCAGTATTGAACCGTTTTAATAATCGCTTTACCAAATCAACTTTAATCAAAAGCTTCTGCGCTGAATGACTCCACATTTCCATTAAAAAAATTTTTTAAAAGCTTAAAAAAAATTCTGAAATGCCTTGCGATTGCACTTGGTGTGTACGGTCACTGTTTAAAGTGTTTGTCCACACAGAGTGTAGCTGTAGAGTGTGAGAGGAGGATTATACTCTCTCTCCGTCTGTGTGTCCGTGTCTGTCCGTCCATTACTCTCTTAACTGTACCCCATTATACACACACTTTTATTTTGTGTTGCTCCGTGTGTGTGTGTGTGTGTGTGTGTGTGTGTGTGTGTCCAGTCCATGGGGATACTGTTCCCCTTCACACACACAATTCCTTGATGTGTGGTGCTTGAAACCTTTGTGTATGCGCGTGCAGGTATGTGTCCACAGTGTCCGTTACACCTCACCCAAGTGTCCATGACTACAGTTCCCTTATTTAGCGTCTTTACACGTTTGCTGTGTGTGCGTGTGAAAATGCTCAACAAGAACACACATCTGCCTAGTGAGGAATTTTCTGTTTTCTTACAATAATGCAGACTTAATGATTGTGAGTGTTGGTGCTGGTTTGTTCAGTGTGTGTTTGCTTCCTCTTTATGTTCATGTATTGCTCGGTCTGTCAGACTCTGTGCAGTGTTAATTCCATTTCACATGTACATTTCTTCATTTTGTGCGTGTGTGCGGGTTCTACCCATGTCTCCTTCACTGTATGTGTGAATGAACAGCTACGGATCTTCCTCTACTCCCCGTCCCAGTACACAGACTTCCTGTAATTTGTATTGTTTGTGTGCGTGTTTCGCCACAGGCTCCGTTACACTCTAACTACATGCGTCCATTACTACACTGCTGTTATGTACCTAGTATGTTTTTTGTGTGTTAATGTGGAGAAAAATCCTCTCTGAGCTTTAACAATGGTTCTGATTTGCGCTCGTTTGCCCCTACCACACGCTGACTGAAATAGAAGAGGGGGGAGGGGGGCATCAGCGACAGAATTTTTCTTTTTCATTTTGTCCTCTTGTGTATGTGGTGTTCATGTATGAATGATAAAACAATTCTGTAATCCACCGTCATGCCAAATCTAGGGAGGGAGTGCAGGAGGAAAGGGATTACTCTTTAAAAGCTGGAATGTGTGTGTGTTTATGCTAACTGGATGGCAATGTACAATCCCCATAATGCATAATGGCAGCCGGGTAAAGGGGGGTGGGAAGGGGTGTAATCTGGCATAGACATTCTACTTTTGTACTGAACGATTTGTTTCTAATTGATCCTGTGAGCGAATCATCGCAGTCTGTGTGGTTTGTTTTTTAATTTCCTTTTCTTTTTTTTTTTTTTTTAAATATCGTTCCTACTGTTTGCAATTTTCGACTTTAAACTGTGAGAGCGTCTCGCCATCGGTTGTTGTTCCGATTCTCTATTGACAAAACCGTAAAAGCTTTAGAAAAAAACCAGCACAAAGAGGCCGAACGAGAAACTCTTCCACCCTGGAGAACATTCGGAGAACGTCTATGCAGCGAAGGACGAGGCTTCCATTAGAATAATCTGTGTTTATGCTTAATAATAAAATAAAATAATCCCAAGTGGAATTTAAGGTTGTTTTTAAAAAAAAAAAATCCTTCAAACGCACGTGCCATGACTGACATCCGTATGTTTTGTGTTTTCTTCTCCAAAAATAAAGCGGGCCAGTTGTAGCAGACTTTGGAGCATTATTAGTGTTATTGTTGAATAATAATTCAGTGACTTCATGACACTCCTCGGCGGCAAAAATGTACAAAGAAATGTTTTTAAACTGAAAATACATCATTCTGGTTTTATGCTCACACAACGCGCGCACCCTCGATATGCACACTGCTTCGCTAGGACTGTTTTTGAAAAATACAAAGATTTAAACACGTCACAGAAATCACATGAGCGAGCAGGAGGTCTCCTCATCATTCCTGCTGTCGTCTTTAGCGTCAATGTGTTTAGCTTGGGGGAAACTGCACTTTTTGAAGGACAATCCTTATTTGTAACGGTCATTGTTAACAATATTTAGTCGACGAATAATAACGAGTACACAAGGTAGTAACTCTTGTAGTGATGAATGTTTCCTCTAGCGCTGTTTTTATTTTTATCTTTGTTGCTTGGTTTTTGATTTTAGTGCCCGATTTAAGTGGAATAAAGCCGTAGAGTAGGTTTTTAGCTCTTTTTGTTGTTGTTGCCTCTACTTGTAGACTGATTAACTGTTTATGTTCTGATCTTAATATCAGAATGCAAAGCTGTATAAACTCGGGTGCAACCCGCAATAAATAAATAAAAAGTCTAACAGTGACTGTGTCTCTTTTTTCTTTGCAGATCATAACATGGTGTTATAATTGTTTTTAAATGTTTCTCCTTGATTTTTTCCTCATCAGAATTTGAATCTTATGTTTGATAATTGTTTTATAATTGATTAGCTTTTTTTTTTTTTAAAACCAACTTAAGTTAAAATCTGTCCTGACAATCAGCCAGAGAATCACACACACAAGCTAACGAACCAGCCGAGGTAATGGTACATTAGCCAACTTCTTGTACACGTAACGATGTACTCAAGCAACCTGTTATTAGTTAGCATTCATTCATTCATCATCTTAACTGCTTATTAATGTCCCCAGGGTCACGGGAGAGCCGGTGCCTAGCCGGCAGCATAGGGGGCAAGGCAGGGTCAACCCTAGACAGGGTGCCAATCCATCATAGGGCACACACACGCTAATATCATTCTGATACTTCTGTTGTATAAGCCTACAGCCTAGCCAGAAACTCCAGACACCAAGCAATAAGGAAGAAAATTGTTTACAAAAGAATAAAAGGCCTGTTTTTGTAAGAGCAAAACTAACAACATGGGAGCACCAGTGGTTTTGTCTAGCTAGGACACTCGCATTCGATTAACTAAACATAGCACAGAAAGTAGGGGAATTTGTGTTTGCTAGATTATTTCTTTGTTGTAACAATGCCTCTTGGCAATAAATCTTATACCGTTGAAAATCCTGTTAATTTCACTTTTAAATGGTGCCATGTTTGTAAGGAACATGCATTTGTGGGATGAGCAGCAGAGCTGAGTGTGTGAGTTGCGCCCATGAAAAATTTGCCAAAGAGTCTCCGCCAATGCCACACAGCTTATTCTGTCATTGTCTCGTTTGGTGGACTGGATGATTGAAGTTTGAAGAAACAAGACATTTTGGCAATTTGACAATTTATTCTTTTAACAAACAGGAGCCTCAGTAGCGTGTGGAAGAACCAGACACAGCCACAACAGCCTGCACCTCCTCCTCATACTGGTCACCAGCCTGGACACACTGCTGTGGGATGGCATCCCATTCTTCAACCAGCATTTGTTGCAAGTCAGAAGCTCAAAACAAGTGTCAATAGCAACAGCAAAATAAGCTTTTTGGCAATGGCAGAGAGGATTTGGCAAATTTTTCATGGGCACAACCCACATACTCTGCTCTACTGCTCATCCCACAAATGCATGTTCCTTACAAATGTGGTACCATTTAAAAGGGAAATTAACAGGCTTTTCAACGGTATAAGATTTATTGCCAAGAAGCATTGTTACAACAAAAATAATCTACCAAACACAAATTTCCTTACTTTTTGTGCTATGTATAGTTATGTGACTAGTTCACATGGATTGTGAAATATAGATTGTAATTTGCTTACACATCTTTGTGCAAAGTGGGGGCAGTTGGGAAAGAAAGGATAAAATGTAAAGAATCTCCATCAGTGTAGCCTAACAGCCTTGTTTATCCAGGGTGTATGTGTATAATGATTCATGAGGGATTTTGATAAGGAAGCAAGTGACAGAGGTCTGAAGAATTAATGTAAGTTGCCAAAGAAACATGAAATTGCAAATAAGTTTGAGTCCAAAAACAGTTGTATTGGTCACTCTGTAGGCACACACATGCCGACTGTTGCTCTCCTCTACTCCATCAGTCAATGCAAAAACTGCCATGGATTGGATATTTGTAGAGACGTGGACTGCACAAGACCTCTTAAGGGGTGCTGTGGTATCTGGCACCAAGATCTTAGCAGAAAATCCTTTAAGTAATGTAAGTTGCTACGTGGGGTCCATGGATCGGACTTGTCAAGCACGTCCCACAGATGCTCGATTGGATTATGGTCTAGGGAATTTGGAGGCAAAGTCCGCTCCGTTGTCATGTTCCTCAAACATTCCTGAACAATTTGTACTGTGTCAGGGTGCATTATCCTGCTTTAAGAGCCCACAGGGAATACTGTTGCCATTAAGGGGTGTTCTTGGTTGACAGTAGTGTTCTGGTAACATCCACATGAATGCCAGGACCCAAGGATTCTCAGCAGAACATTGCCCAGAGCATCACACTGCCTCTGCCTTCATGCCTTCTTCACATAGTGCATACTGGTGCCATCTCTTCCACAGGTATGTGACGCGCACACACCTGGGTGTCCATATTATGTAACAGAAAATATGATTCATCAGACCATCTTCGTCCATTGCTCCATGGTCCAGTTTTGATGCTCATGTGCCCATTGTAGATGCATTCAGAGGTGCACAGGGATCAGCATGGGCACTCTGTTCTGCAGCTACAGAGCAAGCTGCAATGCACTGTGTGCTCTGACATCTTTCTATCATAGGCAGCGGTAACAATTTGTGCTACACTAGCTCGGACAAGATGAGCAGGGCTTTGCTTGTGCATCACTGAGGCTTGGGCACACAAGACCTTGTTACTGGTCGACTGATCGTCCTTCCTTAAACCACTTTTGGTATCCACAC
The DNA here is from genome assembly GCA_028566435.1 of Scorpiodoras heckelii. Classification (NCBI taxonomy): domain Eukaryota; kingdom Metazoa; phylum Chordata; class Actinopteri; order Siluriformes; family Doradidae; genus Scorpiodoras; species Scorpiodoras heckelii. The sequence continues at coordinate 8,492,018 of JAOVVH010000032.1, read as the reverse complement.
TTAGAGACAATTTAATGTATGCAGTCCAGGTGAAGTTCTGGGAAAATGGGAGGATACCAGAGAATCCAGAGAAAATCAACACATACAAAGAAAGAAAATGTGAAACTCCAGTAATCTGAGTTTAGGATTGAATTGGAGACACTGGAGGTGTGAGGCAGCAATGCTACCTAATTCTTATGAGAATTCATTATATAGTAGGGTCCATAAGTATATGGACAGTGACGTAGTTTTCACAGCGTCTGTACTATGAAGCACTGTCCTATATGTTTTGCAGCATTTGACTGAAACTGAGCAGAGATTATAGTTATATACACTTCAGAATTCATCCTGCTACTTCTGTCAGCTGTCACATCATATACACCACTGACTCAGTTCCATTGGTTGCCATACATGCCCATGCCATAATGCTTCCTCCACCATGTTTGACATGATATATTATGCATTGGATCATGAGCCCTTTCCAGTGATGGAAGAAGTGTTCCTGCAATAAATCCTGCAACAAAAATCCTGCTCAACTAAATGTACACTGTGTGGACAAAAGTATTTGGACACACCTCTTAATCATTCAATTCAGGTGTTTCATAGAGTCACATTGCCATAGGTGTATAAAATCAAGCACCCAACCATGCAGTCTGCCTTTACAAACATTTCTGAAAGAATGGGTCATTCTAAAGAGCTCACTGAATTCGAGTGTGTTACTGTAATAGGATGCCACAGTTGCAACAAGTCAGTTCGGGAAATTTCTTCCCTCCTAGATATTCCACAATCAACTGTGAGTAGTATTGTTGAAATGTGGAAGCGTTTAGGAGCCACAGCAACTCGGCTATGAAGTGGCAGCCCACGTAAAGTTACACAGTGGGGTTGCTGAGTGCTGAGGTGCATAGTACATAATATTCACCAATGCTCTTCTATTAATATTCTCTAATATTAACATCAGCACAAAAGCTGTGCACTGGATGCTTCAAGCCATGAGTTTCCATGGCCGAGCAGCTGCATGCAAGCCTTACTTACCAAGCACAATGCCAAGCGTTGGATGGAGTGGTGTAAAGCACGTAGCCACTGGACTTCTGAGCAGTGGAAACATTCTATTGAGTGATGTATCACACTTCTCTGGCAGTCTGATGGACGAGTCTGGGTTTGGCGAATGCCAGGAGAACGTTACCTGCCTGACTACATTGTGCCAACTGTAAAGTTTGGTGGAGGAGGGATAATGTTATGGGGTTGTTTTTCAGGGGTTGGTGAAGGCCCCTTAATTCCAGTGAAGGGAAATCTTAATGCTTCAGTATAAGAAGACATTTAGGACAATTTATGCTTCCAATTTTGTGGGAACAGTTTGGGGAAGGCCCTTTCCTGTTACTGCATGACTGTGCCCCAAATCAAGGTCCATAAAGGCACAGTTGGGTAAGTTTGGTGTGGAAGAACTTGAATGGCCTGCACAGCACCCTGGCCTCAACCCCATAGAACACCTTTGGGATGATCTAGAATGGAGATTGTGAGGCAGGCCCTCTTGTCTAACATCAGTGTCTGACCTCAGAAGTGCTTTTCTGGATGAATGGGCAAAAATTCTCACAGACACACTGGCTGACCTTTACCATATGTTTTGTGCTTGTACACCATAAAACATTTTTGGTTAAGAGTTTTTTCTACTTTATTTGAAGTTTTTGATTAACATTTAAATCACTCCTTGTCCATTGTTTATATTATTTGGAGTACCGGCCAACCCTCTCTCTTGTAATCTCCAGGTAATTAATGCCCTGGTTTTAACTTTTCTCTTAGCCAAGAGAGTTATTCTGATTGGATGGAAGTCCCCTCATATTCTCTATGGCTCAAAGATGTTGTTTTTCCTACGTTTAGAAAAAAATAAGTCTACCTTGATGGGGATGGTGGAGGGCTTTAGACGGTGCTGGCAACCTTTTATTAATTATTTTACTAGTGCTGTCACACAATAAATTTTTTTAATTGCAGGTTAATCGCAGTTTTAACACACATTTTGATTAGCGGTGTACATGCAGGTTGGCATAGTTGGACCACTGAAAATGTTGCTGTTTATCACTGGTCTATTTTAAGAGAAACAACTGTTGAATGTTGCCTCATTATTCACTTGACTTTATTTG
>JAOVVH010000032.1:8476430-8486991 GCA_028566435.1 Scorpiodoras heckelii | reverse complement strand
ATTAATGAGAAATAAAATTAACTTTTTTGATTTTAGCAAATGGCTGCAATGAAGCAAAGAGTGAAAAATTTAAAGGGACACCAGATAAATCTGAGGGGTCATTAATTGGGAGAGAAAACAGGAAAAAATTCAATGTTTGGACTTTTTCTCAAAAAAATTTTTTTTTTGAGATATTGGAACATTTGAACACAACCATGTGAGAGGTTCCAGACTGATGGATTGACTTCGTAGGATGGTTGAGGACTGAGGTGAAGTGGACCAGAAAGACAACCAAGCGATCTTTCAAATGAACTCATTGTTCTCTTGGTCTACTTTTTGATCCACTTTTATAGGATCAGGAGTTTGGTTATATGCAAAAATCCTCCAGGTTTTCAACATGATACTATGTGTTTAGCTATTTTTCTCTACTGAAGCTGAAAAAGCACACATTTACTTGCATATTTCATATTTATACAGCCAACACAACACATGTTGTCGTTTTCCCAGAACACCACACACTTGTTATATAAGGTAATGGTCATTTATTGATTATTATACTGATTAATTTAATAAGACACATATTTTTTATTTGACAGTCTTAGTCCTTGACATGATCCAAGCCTGCCTTACCTCCTTGTCTTCTGGAAATCCATATTGATAAGAAACATTATTTTTCTAATCTGATCTGTATTCTAATCTGATGTGGGCAGCCTTCCATGATGTCTAGGACTGGTTACCATAGACAGTTTTGGACTTTATCAGTCAACTCTCAATCACTAAATAGTTTATAACTTCAACCATGTAGACATCAAGTTAAAACCTTTATCAGTTTTCTGGTTACAATTTTTACTTATTTATTTATTTTTTAACTAAATAGCACTCAGTTAAAGAAAGGATTATTTAGTATCATACTATCCCTTGTCACCCAAATGAGGATGGGTTCCCTTTTGAGTCTGGTTCCTCCCAAGGTTTCTTCCTCTTAACTTCTGAGGGAGTTTTTACTTGCCACCATCATCATCAGCTTGCTCATTTGGGATAACAATAAAGGATAAAACCTATAATTATGTCTGGATCTTGTGTCTTTTTAAAGCTGTTTTGGGAAAATGTCCATTGTTAAAAGCACTTTATAAATAAAATTGAATTGAATTGAATTGAACCTGCTAACGATATTTCAGTGACCGTATTGTAAGCTCAGGGGAAAAGGTTAATGAGGACAAGGCAGCTAATCTCATGCTGATTGAATTAGAAAAGCAGACTGCTTGCTTTAAAAGGGGTGTTGTATTTGAAATTATTGTCTTCTTCTATTAACCGTGATTATCTCCAAGGAAACATGTCATTATTGCTTTGCAGCAAAAGGGCTTCACAGGCTGCTGCTTCTAAGATTGCACCTAAATCAACCATTTATTGGATCATCAGGAACTTCAAGGAGAGATGTTCAATTGCTGTGAAGAAGGCTTCAGGGCGCCCAAGAAAGTGCAAGGATCATCTCCTAAAGAGGATTCAGCTACAGGATTGGATCACCCCCAGTGCAGAGCTTGCTCAGGAATAGCAGCAGGCAGGTCAGTGCATCTGCATGCACAATGAGGCGAAGACTTTTGAAGGATTGTCTGGTGTCAAGAAGTGCAGCAAAGAAGCCACTTTTCTCCTGGAAAAACATCAAGGACAGACTGACATTCTGCAGGAAATACAGGGATTGGACTGCAGAGGACTGGGGTAAAGTTATTTTCTCTGATGAAGCCCCCTTCAGACTGTTTGGGACCTCTGGAAAAATGATTGTCTGGAGAAGAAAAGGTGAGCACTATCATGAGTCCTGTGTCATGCCAACAGTACAGCATCCTGAGACTATTCATGTGTGGGGTTGCTTCTTATGCAAGGCAGTGGGCTCACTCACAATTTTGCCTAAGAACATTGCTATGGATAAAGAATGGTATCAAAACATCCTCCAAGAGCAGCGTCTCCCAATGATCCAGGAGCAATGTGGTGATGAACAATGTTTTATGCAGCATGATGAAGCATCATGTCACAAGGCAATAGGGATAACTAAGTGGCTCAGTGAACAAAACATTGAAATTTTGGGTCCAAGGCCAGGAAACTCCCCAGATCTCAATCCCACTGATAACCTGTGGTCAACCTTCAGAAAGCATGTGGACAAACAAAAACACCGAAATTGTGATTAAAAGTCCAAGCACCGATTAGGCAAGAATGGTAGCCATCAGTCAGGATTTGGCCCAGAAGCTGATAACTAGCATGCCAGGGCCAATTGCAGAAGTCTTGAAAAAGAAGGGTCAACACTGTAAATGTTGAGTCTGTGCATAAACCTGATGTATTTTTCAATAAAAGTTAAAAAACCTGCTCATAATTGTACTTGGGTATACCATAGAAACATCTGACAAAAAGATCTAAGAACAGTGAAGCAGCAAACTTTGTGAAAAACTAAATTTGTGTCAGTCTCAGAACTTTTGGCCACAACTGTGAAACTATGAATTTCAGTGGGATGTTTTTTTGTGCATATTTTTTTCCATTTCAGTTATTTTATCTATCCTTTTTTCCTATCTGAATGTTCTCTCATCGTAATACTTGTTTTAATTTAAGTGACTTGTTTCATGTTTTCAGGTTTCATTTACTTGTTTGCTCTTTTCATTCATTATTTCCCATTTTCATATTGTTTCATATTTTAAGTTTGAACCTTCAATCACTTAGTGACCTCAGGGTTTATACAGCATAAAATTCAAGCAATTTTCAAGGTAAAAAAAGAGATGTCAAGCCTTTATCATCTCAGCTGTGACTATAAATGTCATGGTGAAAAAAATGTCATTGTGAAAATGTTCACAGAATTCATTTATACCCAAAGCACTCAATGTATTGTCACTTTATTCATTTTACCAGCTGTTCATATTAACTTTGAATGTCTTTATCATGATTATTTAATGCTTGCTAATTTCTAGAGCAAGGGATCAACGTCAGACTTATCTAAACACGAATGATGGGTAACCAAAAGAAAGTCATGGTAGTCTTGGTCTTGTGGTTAGGGTGTCTGCCCCATGATCGGAAGCTCCTGGGTTCGATTCCCGTGGCCAACAGAACTCGGCTGACGTGTCCTTGAGCAAGGCACCTAACCCCCAATGGCTCCCTGGGTGCTGGCTAGGGCTGCCCACTGCTCCGGGCATGTGTGTTCACTGCCCCCTAGTGTGTCTCCCTGCGCAGATGGGTTAAAATGCGGAGGTTCAATTTCGCTGTGTGCAAGCACAGTAACAAAAATGTGTCTTTCACTTAAAAAAAAAAACCCAAACAAACGTGCAACAGTAATATCTGTATCTGTTCAAACAGCAAAAACAATCAAATGAACGAAATGATCAGATTTTCCTGGAAGTGTTTTATTTATGTATTTATTTATTATTATATATTTTTAAAATAAAAATTATTACTGAACTATTTGCATTGCATCTTTTATTCATAAACTGCAGCTTAAAATGCTAAGACTCAGACAGGAACATAATGTAATAAAAGTAATTACCGGTATTACAATTAAGTAATAAAGTAATAAAAAGAATATATAAATGTAGACATTTATACACAGAATTCCTATAAAATAACTTGTAAAATAAAATGAGTTAATAACTGAGTTAATAACCAATAAAATAGTTTATAAAATGTCTTCAGTTGTTTTTTTTTATATATTTATTTTTTTTATTACCCAAAGGCTAAAGCAGTGTGCAATAGTAATGAAGCCTTCAGCCTTCTTTTATTCACCATAAAACATTGTCAAGATTTAATTTAACACATAAACTAGATTCATTATATACATTTAACATACATTCATATTTGAGCTGACAGCTGTAATTCAGCACCATTCCTGACATTACCACACATCTATCTGATCTGCCTTTATTTAGCATTTCAAGTCTCGTTGGCGCTCCTGTCCCTGACTTTGGGGAATGTGAATCCCGTGTAGCGTACACACGTGTCATGTGCTATGCGTAGGGCACCTGATCATCATGCACTCGTGTGAAACTTCAGCTCGGAGCCCTGCCAAAATCAAGCATTTTTTTCAAGGCGTATATTTGAATTCAAGCATATTCCTAACCTTGGAAACCTAACGGTTAAAATTAAGCATTTTCCAAACTTGCTAGACTTTGTACAGTACAAAACCTTGATTAAATGTCTTGGTTGGTATTGAAGCAGAAAAAGGAATTCAAATGAAAAGATGTGCATTTGCATCAAGTCACCCCCTGGTGGGGCAGGAGAAAGGCTTGCCCTATTTATTCTACCAAAGAGCTCAGTGCAGTGTTACATTTATACACTGAAGTACCAGAAAAACTGGTACTGGAGCCTGTGCAAAGTACATAGTAACGCCACCTATGCACATCATTGGTTATATCCGCCAGTGTGTATATAAAGCGATAGACATCTATGGAAGTTTCTAGAACTGTTTCTGCCCTGAGAATGGCAAGTTACCACGATTTTGCGACTTTCAACATGGTTTAATAGTTAGAGCTCATGAGATGGGTCATAGCATTTTGGAGGTAGAAGCAAAGTTTGGATTTTCACGCATGAGAATGTCAAGGGTGTAGCGTGACTACAAGAATTCCTGCAAAACCTCAAACCTACGACAGCAGTGTGGCCGTAAAAAGACCCGGTGAACGTGACCAGCGTCGGCTGCCAAGAATCTTTTCATGCGTAACATCGAAATTCAATGCTGGGGCCTCAACAAACATCAGCGTGAGGACACTGCAACGTACTTCAGTGTACATGCAACTAAAACTTTTTCAAATAAAAATCTTAGTTAAAAACTGCTTGAAAATGAAAGGTCAGAGCAGAATTTGGTATAAAAAATACCATAGACAATTGCACACAAAATATCTCCCCTTTAATTAATCACACTTCATTTTCTTCAACAGCTTTTATTTTTGCAGTTTTGGGGATTATGTTTCCATTACATCCACACTGCAGAGAGGGGGCTCTAGTTTGGTGGCTGAGTGACTTCAGCTTGAAGAGCCTCAAATATCCTCATAACCCATTTAGATTTCTATGTACAGTACATCTATGACAGGGATACATTTACTGGCTGTAGAGCACCAACTGCACCTCAAACCCATTACATGGAAAACCGTTATAGCTCTTTTTACATGTTGTGTGTGTTAATCATCCTTTAGGGTCTACGTCGGTTTCGGCTCAGTCAGTTGTGCTCCTGAAATCTACAGTGTATATTTAATATAATTACAAATGTATTCAAATAACTGAACAACGGGGACAAATTACTTGAAATTTTGCTCCATTTTATTACCTTAAACAAAACATTTTCCAACAGGTAATTTAAATTAACCATCATGAGAATGTGATGTAAAACAAAAACTCTTGAGTAGAGGAAAATATTCACAGTGCAAACATCTCTGAAGCAGATCATCACATGCTGGGCCACATCCTATATCCAGTTGGAACAGTAGCAATATTTATCATATTGTCAATCATCAGCCTCCTCCTATTTATAGGCATAAAAAGGGAGATGTAAAAAGGGCACGTTTATGTTCACATAGCTAAAGTGCCTGTTTTACAGCCTCTACAGAGTTATTACCAAAAACCATTAACATCCAAAATATACATCAAAAAATTCAGAGCAAATTATTACATCAGCCGTGACTGTGAGACGAGGCTCCTCTCTTCATGTGAGTTTAGCACGATTAAATCATTAATTTCTATGGAACATGAACAAAGAGATCAGCTTGAACAGTAGTCTGTATAATAAGCAGAAATGTCTTTATTTGCTGTACCATCGAGCTTTAGAAAACAACTCGCATGAAGGTCTTAAACAGTTGCTTCACTTTGTTTATCCTTCATCCTGCTGTCTTTCTCATCCCTATCTCGGTCTTTCTCCTCCTTGTCTTTATCCTTACTCTTTTTCGACTTCTTTTTCTTATGCTTGTGTTTTTGTCCCTTGGCATCAGACTCGGATTCATTGCCTGCGTGCTTCTTGTGTTTTTTGTGTTTCTTGTGTTTCTTGTGCTTTTTCTTTTCCTTCTTGTCCTTCTTATCTTTCTTCCTTTTCTTGCTGTCCTGACTGCCCGGTGAGCTTGGGCTGCTGCTGTGAGCATGGCTGCCGATGGGGCTAGCGCTCCTACTCTGGACAGGACTCACACTGCTTTCCTTTCCCTTTGGCTCTGCTTTGTTTTCTGGATCTGATGCTTCACTGTCACTCTCGCTGTAGTCGGGGACGAAGGCGGCCTCGTCCGTCTCCCGTGTTAAGTCTGAGGACAGACGCATGGAGCGGGCTGAAGGAGGCTTCACTCGAGCATCGCTTCTCTCAGTGTCGTTCTTGGTCTCCGTCAGTGTGCCACTTTGATGCATTTTGTGTTGCTCCTTGTCCTTGTCCTTTCCTATCCGATTATCAGAGTGCTTTGTTCCTTCTCTCTGTACCACCATGTCTCCTTTAGAGTCCTCAGAGGAGGCCCTTTTGGACTCCTGAGACACAACTTTCCTGTCTGCTGGAGGAGTATGTTCAGACATTTTGGACTCCTGGGATGAAGTAGGCACTCTTTTAGTAGTATCTGTGGGCATTTTTGAAGACACAGGCGGAGAGTCCGTCTTCCTGAGCTGTTCTCTTGATTTCGTGTCTCTTTGCCGGAAGTCTGTGTGGTCTTTTGTGCTGCTGCGGTGGTCCTGTTTCTTGTCACCAAGACTTGCATTGTTTTCCCTGTTTGATGTCTTCCTGGATGTTGATGCAGACCTATCAGTGAGTCTGTCCCTGGAGGACTGAGATGAGGAGCTTCTCTCACTTCCATGGTCACTTCCTCTCTCCTGCGCTCGCTCTCGGTCCTGATTTAATGCACCAGTTTTCTTTCTGTCTGACACATCACGGTCAAAGGTGCTTCTGTCTCGTTCTTTGCCCCTATCACGCTCCCTTTCCCACTCACCCTCTTTCTCCTTATCACTTGGCGGATCCTTGGTAGGTTTGGCCTCAGGATGAATATCTTTACTGTCATGGAGTGTTTTATTAGACTCTAGTGATTTGTCGCTAGAGTTAGCAGCAGCGGACGCGTTGCCATTTCCAGAAGAGGCATTCGTGACCTTGGATTCATCCTCCTCCGAGTCAAAATCTTCCTTCTCCCATTTGGAGCGAGGTACCTGGATCATGACAATTTCATCCTCGGCAGGTGTTGAGCTGTCATTAGTGTATTCCTCTAGTGTTTTCACCACAGTCTTCTTCAGGTCTGCCTTTTCCTCATGCCTTTTGATGGGACTTCCGCCAGTCGAGCTGGTGCTGTCAAGACAAAATGGACTTTAGTACATAATGTCCACTTGCAAAATTTTATTATTTTACATATGAAGAGGTGGAGTAGGCTCTCTTATGTAATAATATTATCTGTAAATAATTTTTCAAACTACAAGTTGTCCTTAATATGTTGAGCAAAACTGTAAAAGCATGATGAAGAGGCTGAGAAAATGCACAGAGCTCAAGAATGAACATGCAATGCGCATGCTGAACATAATAAATACAGCGTTACGTGCATGTAGCTTTATGGTCAATGGATAAAGGCTTTCTGGACATTGATTCTTGTGCAAATTCATCACACTGGAGTGAAATCAATCCATAATTTCTTAACACTTTTTTGGTAATGAATTGCAATCGAGTTCGTCTTTTTTGTAGGTGGTGCAGGCATTTACACATTCAGAATGTAGTTTTCAAAAATACGAACACATTTATGTGGAGGTGGTGATGTAATGTTCACATCAAATATTAGACTGTGGGGAAAAAAATGACCTCAGTGACTTTGACTGTGGCATGTTTTTTTTTTGGTGCCAGATGAGCTAGTCTGAGTATTTAAGAAACTGCTAATCTATTGGGATTTTCACACACAACAGTCTACAGTTTTTCCCAGAATGGTATGAAAACCAAACAACATCCAGTAAGCAGCAGTTCTGAGTATGAAAACTCTTTAACTCATGACAGAGGACAAAGCAAAATGGCCAGACTGGTTCAAGCTGACAGGAAGGCTATGGTAACTCAAACAACCAGGCAAGTTTCAATAAGCCTGTACCAGCTGTAACGTCAGATTCCTGTTCTTGGTTCACCACACTTTACAACCGTGTTGAGCAGAAAAGCTTCTCTGATTGTGTAACACATCAAACTTTGAGGTGGATAAGCTTCACCTGCAGAAGATGACATGGGTTGTTCTCCTGTCAAACCAAGAACAGGACTCTGAGGCTCACAGAACCTCTACAGTTGAAGACTGAAAAACATTGGTTATTTGAGTAACCACAGACTTTGTCAGCTCCAAACAGTCTGGTCAGACTCTAATTTTCATAAGCACAGAGTACAAAGCTATAATTTAAAGAACTAGTATACAAGAAACAAGTTCATCTTACCTGGTGTAATCAACCAATGTGGATCCAGATCGGTCTGTGCCATGCGCCTGGCGTCGTAGCTTGACCTTTGACTTCTGGTCTAGTTTGTTCTTCCCGGCACCAGATTCTTCAGAAGAAAGTCGCTCAGTACTCGCAATCCTCTTCCCTATCTCACGATTGAGCTTTATCTTTCTAACAGGTTCAGGTTTAATGTCCATCAGAGAAGGAATAGCAGGCTTCTCCTTCTGCACTGGCTTCTCGTTCTCCACCTTCAGCTTGGCCTTGGGTGAAATGTTGGCCAGCTCAGCAACTTCCACCCGTGGAGATTTGTTTGGCATAAACTCTGTCTCCTTCACAGCTGGCTTTTCCTCTTTTCGTTTCCGCTTCTCTGTCTTCACCTCGCTTGCTTTGTTGATGGCTTTCTCGTCAGTTTTGACAGGCTTTTCCAACTTGGGCTTTCCATCTTTAGCTGGAGCTTTCTCGACTTTAGGCAAGTCTTTGACTGGTTCTTTTTTTACTTTAGGTTCATCTTTGACTGCTTTTTGCTCTTGGTGTGGCTTGACTGGTCTAGACTGCATCAATTTGCGAGGAAGCATGAGTTTCTCAGAAGTATGTGGTTTGCTCGCTTCAGTCTTCTGAGGAGGCTCTTCTTTGATCCTTTTAATGGCTGGTTCAGTGGAAATGACCCTTTCCCGCCCTGCATCTGCCTCTTTTTCTCTGGCAGGCTTGGTGCTTTTTGCTGGAGGCTCTTTCATTTGTGTACCACTCTCAGTCTTGCGTTTAACTTTTTCAGTCTTGCTTTTGGTTCTCTCTTTCTTCTCCTTGTCTGAAGCACTCTTGTAGGGCACAGAGGTGCTATCCATGGGCTCATCCCTGACAGGAGTGGCATCATCACGACTTGAGTTCATAAGCATTGAGTCTCCCTTCCGTTCATCTCTCTTGGATTCATCCATTGAGTCAGAATGACTAAATACGTCTCCCTCTTCCCCTTTCCTTTTTTTCCTATGTTTCTTGTGTTTCAGACCCTTAGAATCCACGGCAGTGCTTGTGGCTGGCTCTCGCTCTTTGGTGGGTTTCAGGCTTTCTTTGTTTATTCCTCTTCCAACTGCCATATTGTTAACATGAAGATGGCCGAACTTTTCTGCACACCTTTCCTGATACGTCAATGGGCGATTTCTTGGCGGGATGCTGTGCGGTGGATAGTCTTCCCGCCGCCCCCTGCCGAATGGCGAGTTGTCTCTGGGTCTGTGAGGTGTGAAACGCTCTGGAGAATAAGGGTCTCGTCCACCTGGACCACGACCTCTGATCTGACCACCCTGTGGCCCCTCGTAATTCTCATAATACTTCTCATACCACTCTCTGTACTCTCTCTCCCACTCTCGATACCTTTCCCTTTCATAGGGGTCACTTTGATCAATCACTCGGCCATAGTAAGCTTTGGCATCATATGGAGGAATCTCTCTGTACCTTCCTCCATATTTGCGTTCCTCTCCCTGAGAAGCTGGAGGCAGTTTCTTGCCAGGACTGTGGGTCCTATAGATTGGTGACCTAGAGCGAGATCGATAGATGCCTCCATCCCGCCCTCTGTAGGTAGGAGAGCGTGTTCGGGAACGATGGTATGGAGGTGTGCGGGATCTAGAACGATAACTACGGCTGCGACCTCTGCCTCTTCTGGAGTATGGAGAGTAGGAACGAGAACGTGATCGTGAACGGGAGCGGGAACGTGATCTAGAGCGAGATCGTGATAGGGAGCGTGAATAGGAACGTCGGGATCTAGAACGGGATCTGGACTTTGAGTAAGAGTAGGATGAGCCACTGTAAGAGGAGCGATATGGAGACTTTGACCTGTAGGGAAAATAATAGATCGCCTTTGTTATCGAGTCTCCCTTCAGTTTCTCTTCAGCTGGAAAATTATTGGTTAGAAAATACACACCTGGAATAGGACCGTCTTCTCTCCTTCTGGATCTTTCTGTACTCCAACAACTCTTTGGCAAAGTCATTGGTAAACTCTTCAAGTTTGGACTTCTCCCTAACAACAAATCAATAAAGGAACATTTAAAAACAAGGAGGGAAATAAAAACCTATCTACTGAGTTTAAGTCCAAAGTCATCAATCACAATACAACAGATCCACAAACAGCTTAAAAAACAGTTACAGTTTACATACTCTTCCTTCAGTCGACGCTGCTGTCTGTAGAACTCCTCCTTGGACAGAAAGTGTGCCGATGGTACTGGCGGTACTG
>JAOVVH010000032.1:8460020-8475287 GCA_028566435.1 Scorpiodoras heckelii | reverse complement strand
TTGTTTTGGTGCTGTCTGCGCATGCGTACGTTCCAGAACCGGCTGCGTGATGACGTCAGGACGTTATTTATTTATTTTTTTTAAATCGATTCTGGGACATTTTAAATCGATTCTGAATCGTAGTAAATGAGAATCGATTTTCTTATGAGAATTGATTTTTTGGCGTACCCCTATTATTTACACAACACTTTTTTTTGCCAGACACATTCTAAGCAATAAATGCTGTAACATGCAACAATACTCACGTATCCCATGCAGGCCGGGTTATCGGCAGTCTTGGGGCACCAGGCCTCAGTGGTCCTAAGAAATTATTCAGCATGTCAATCAGAAAATAGATAGTCTCTACAGAAAACAAGTTATAAGTTGTACCTTTTATTACATATCTTCATAGATTTTTATTAACATACACACTGTGCATTATAATCTATGTAATCAATCTGCCTGTAAAACATTTAAAGAAATTTAACTTAAGTATATATAGAATACCTAAAGAAATATTACAGTTTATCAGCATTAATGCTGATGAATCTGATGGCTCAATCGGACCCTGACAGATGCTATGTCTGTGTTGTACTGTGGATATATAGGTGTACAAAGCATCACCTGATCTGGGAATAGGGAGAGGAAGTGTGTGCACATGTGGCTGGCTGATCACTGGAACATGATGGCTCTAAGGAAAAGAAACAACAGAGAAATGTCACTGATGCACACACAAAGTGACCTTATTAAATTTTAAATGTCAGACTGCAAACCCAGAAGCATATGCAATACTTTTGGAATAACTGGAGTAGGAAGCAGACTGTCAGATAAAACCGCAGATGTCGGCTGTGTGTCTGGCTCTCTGTGGGGGGGACGACAAAAACTCTGCATTAAACACCCAGAAAGTGCTAAAACTGAAACTTTCAGCTTTTAAATTATTTAATCTGCTATGTTATTCATATCAGAATATAACAATGTTACCACAACACACAGGAATAATGTTGCTGAACTTGAACAAATTCAGAAAAAAAAAATATTGCAGGACATAGTCCAAATGCATCAAAAATTTAGCACCAATATTATGCAACAATGCAGCAAAATACAAATAAACTGGTGCTTACTTAGGCATGACAGCATCATCCTGCTTGGGCTGCTGTGGAGGAGAAAGAGCCACTGCAGGGGGGCCACTACTGTTCCCGGCCACAGATGAAACATCAACCTCAGGGGGCGTCGTGGAGGATTGCTGAGTGACAGCAGTGGGTGGTGTAACATCAGGGGGTGGGGCTACAGCTACAGGTGGGTTGCTGGGTGGTGTGTTAGCGCGTAGTGGATCCTGCTGGCGGGAATTGAGAAGTTTGAGGGGCTGAACGGGACGCTGGACGCGGGGCTGAGGCTGGGGAGTGGGGACAGAACTCTGAGCAGCAGCTTTGCGAATTCTTTTGGTGTAGCCCGTTTCATTCCTGAAGTTGTTTACAGCCTGTACAATTAAAAGTTGAACTTGTAAGTTGATTTTAAATGCATCTAAAATGCTATAGGTTGTGTTTCTAACTACATCTTATAGGTTCTTACTTGACGCAGGAATTTGTTGGCAATTAAAGCATCAGGTGAAACTTCAGACTGGTTGCAGGTGGGACAAATATGTTCCTCTGACTCCAACAAACTTGTTCGAATACCTGTAGAGACAGTGAACATAATAGGTATTTACACTGATCAACCATAACATTAAAACCACAGAGATGATGGCACCTATAAAGAGGTGGGATATATTAGGCAGCAAGTGAATAGTCAGATCTCACAGTTGTGTGAAAAAATGGGCAAAATCTGACCGCCTCTGACAAGGACCAAACATTGATGGCTAGATGACTGGGTCCAAGCATCTTCAAAATGGCATGTCTCGTGGGGTGTTCCCAGTATGCAGTACACAACAAAAGTGACCGGTGACAGGGTCATGGGCACCCAAGGATCACTGATGACAAAGGGAGTGAAGGGAATGAAGGATAACTCGTCTCTTCTGATCCCACAGATCTACTATAGCACAGATTACTGAAAAAGTTAATGCTGGCTTTTATAATAAAAGTTAGAACACACACAGCTTGCGGCATATTGGGCTGTGCAGCTTCAAACCGGTCAGAGTGGCCATCATGATCTCGTCCATCGACTTAAAAGATCTGCTGCTAACATCTTGGAATCAGATACGACAGCACGCCTTGAGGAGTGTTTTTGTGGAGCAGTTCTGGCAGCAAATGGGGGACCTACACAATATTAGGCAGGAGGTAGAAATGTTACAGATTATCGGTGTATATACCACAACTGAGTAAGTGCTTCTTTGATGGGTATGAAATCTCTGTAACGTCTAAATACCCAATTACAGTAGCACTCCTCTACCTACTGTGGTTTTAACATTACTCAATACACAATGCAGTGCCAAGTAAAATCTTCTTACAGGACCTACAATGATGAAGCAAAACCATCACATGGCTTAAAGCACTGTAGTACATTTGTGAAAATGAGAAACCGTGACTCACATTCATCACAGTAGCTGTTTCCGCAGCAGGGAATCACAACGGCATCAGTCATGAGGTCTTTACAGATCAGACAGAGCAGCTCATCTGGAACAGGATCTTCATCATCAGAGGAGGAAGACTGTTCCTGAGGGACAAAGGGTGGCTTCTCCTTCTTCCCAATTGCATAAGCTTCACTGTTAAAGCAAAAAGATTACAAGAGCAAATTGAACATGGTTACAAAACACTAAGGACTATGCATCGGAGGAGGGACACTCTGATCACTGGTCACACTGTAGTCTGGATAAGAGAATATTGTGCATATTACACATCACATCACATCACATCACATCGTGTAACCAGCAATCAGCAGTTGCCTATACAGGTCTACTGTAATAATTAGAGAGCTTGCACTTACGCGTCGATAGTGGGAATGGCGTAAGTGCCCGTGTTGGTCAGCATGGCACCTTTAATATTTGGATCATCCACTTCCATCATGAAGCTGCGAGGAATTCCTGTGCTCTTTTTAATCCGCTGAGGTGCCTCAAAACTTTTATCCTGCTAACACAACAGTCAGGTCCACTACATATATTATTTATTTATTTTTATTTATATTTAATGTTTTAACGATTTATAATAATTAATATGCATTAGCCACAAAAAATTCATTTTAAGTTTCAGATTAAATGGGAATTCACTTAAATATTTTTCTTTCTTTCTAAAAAACAACTGTCATTTTTTCTTTATATATATATATATATATATATATAAAGCATAGTCACTTTTTTGTACTTTGATCCATATGAAAGGTGGCAAACTATAACTATTATAATCATTACTACTATTAATGAAAACCCAGTTACCCCATTGGTTGGGCAGTTCCGAATGTAGTGTCCGCTTTTCCCGCAGCGAAAGCAGGTGTAATTTGGAGGAGGGGGTCCCACCAGCTTCTTTGTGTAACTGAGCAGAGAAAAACCTCATGAGATAAAAATAATCCCTTTCAAGTAAAGATGTTCAACTAAACCACTTTCCTGAAGGAAATACTGTGTCATGAAAGTTTATGAATATGATGGAGGGATGAAAAGAAGGAAGAAGGGGTAGTAAAGATCTCTTTTTGAACTGGGATCACCACAAAAATGTGGAAGAGTGTTAATTAAATGCATACCATATTTTAATAACCACATCTTGGAGAAAAAGTAACATATGTAATGTTTAATACTTACTGAATGGGGTCATATTCATGATTGGACTGTGACATCATTGCTTTGATTTTGTCTTCCTCAGAGGCGTTTGCCTCTGCAAGATTCGCCGTCTGTTCAACAGGTTGTCATACAAGGACAAATTAATAATGAAAATTTAGCTAGTTACTGAGAGCCCAGAGATCCTTTGTGCTGTAAAGAGAAGCTGCTTGGTTGCTTTATTCAGTTAAAAATGCTGGAGAAATATCTGACGGAGCACCGCAAGTCCTGAATGGTAAAGGAGTACTCCAAGAAATTCACAAATGCACTAGAGCGAGCTTTCATCACTAAATAAAAGAGCTCAAAAAAATTACTGACACATGATTGTGATTTTGTAAGGTTTAACAAATACATCACACACTTCAGCTTCTACAATCTAAAAAACTGCTTTGTTATATTATGCATAAGCACACTTCATCCTGATGCAGTTTGTCCACTGCTTCCAAGCTGATCATTGATCTAATCTGAAATATGTTGTTATAGGAAATATCTAAGAAATGCTGACTTTTTTTATAACTCTATAGTTTACTGCAATTAGAGAAACCAATCATATCAATGTGCATTATTATTTTAAGATCAATTGACAGTAAGTTTCTCATTTCAGTTATATTACCAGACAGACTTTCCTTCCATTCTTATATTTAGCTAGCTAAAGTAGCATAACCTGACGAGTAGGGTGTCGATCTCAGTAGCTAGCAATACTGTTAGTCTCAAGTGTTAAGCAACTAAGTGAATCTGAATCGAGGCTGAATTTGAATCATGCCAGGAGCGACAACACAACTGAGCCAAAGCCAAGGTTCCCTTAAGTGGGCTAAAATGTTTACAGCAGGCATCATGATATGAAACTGTATAACATCACATACCTAGACAAAAACAAACAGCTTACTTTCAAGTAGTAGCACATATCCTTTTTTAATTTACAAAATTAAAACCTTAAATAAGAAATGATATTGGAAAAATGTGCTTTGCTGGTTGGAGCCATTATGGAGTTTTGTGGAAAATCTTCACAGTAAAACACTCCATGTCACTTTAAAAAAACCTCAAAACGACAGTATGGACAAATTTCTTCCACTCTTCAATAAATCGGGAAACACATTTTTGCAATAAAGCAAGACAGACAGCACCCTCTTTACAGCATTCAAGCATTCTCATGGCTCATACGCTTTATACCAGTGATCACAGTTACAGAGTATACAGGCTTCAATTCATAATTATAGTGTTAACATCAAATCCTCATCACAAATGATTTGTTATAACTAATAAACAAGTCGATGCTTGTTTGAGTTTTAGTGTAAATTCTTTCTCTGCTCATTTCTTTCTCTTTTGTTAAGGCCATGTGACATGAACATCTGGAGGTGTGCCATGACGAGTACAGTGTTGTAAGGGGACAGCGGTCTTAGATCCTTCCACATACAGATATAGTTTGTTCCAATTTGACACAGTATCAGATCAGATGATAAAATTTCTGAACAGAAGGAAGGACCTGTTTATCCAACTATTCATGTCACCTTCTATAACAGCAGCTCTTACAGGAATTCTGGCTGCAAGGTAAATCAGGTTTATACAATAATAATGTGCTCTTTCTAATTCGTTATGTCTCTGTAATAACTTCCAGACAGACTAGTATGGCAGATGAGCCACAAAAATGTCATTGCGTACACATGTTTAGAAGTAGTCTCCAGGGTCAGTGCTCTGAAAGTCAGAGGTAAAGATATTCCTTTAATTTTTCTAAATGGGAAAGAACAGAGGTCTTTGACACGTCTCTGTAATGTAAGATCAAAACATACCAAACCTCCAAACCCTTAGGTCACATCAGTTTTATGAGGTTAAAAAATAAGAAATGTAATTCTTAGTAATGATTAGAAAGAAGCTACTTTGCCATGCACTACATTTATACACCATTAAATTAACAAGTTATATATACCTTAGAGAGCTGGGCCAGAGAAATTGAAGGAGAATCATCAATCTGTTTATAAAGAAAAACAAAATATTGGACAAGAAATTACGTTGCAATGACATCAAACAATGAAATGCTTCTGAACAGAGTCACAACATTAAAATACAAGCTTGTATTAGATATAAAAGAAGCACGGATTTTATACATACATTAACTTCTTTTAAACCATTTTACAAAAGTGCTTTGTCCTTGCTTGTTGACTTCGTGAGACGTCATCCGTCAAAACATGCAGAAAATATTAATAATGCCACTGCTGACTTTACCGTAATGTAAAGATCTTCATTTGGCGCAACTTCGGGACAAAAGTGAAAACACGAGGCCGTGTGAATGATGTTGCAACATTTTAAAACGGAGGGATTTTATTGATAAAGCTCAATGTTGTTCAGCATCATACAAACAACATTTTTTTATTTTAGCCAGGAAAAAAAAAAATATCAGTGAGTGGCACTGTAGGCACTGATGAAACATCATTGCAAACTGGAACAATAATGGTGGATGAGATTTTTACGCTTAGTCACTTTCTTCAAGTGCAAATTATTTTAAAAATCACTTGAGCATGACAAAGAATAAACAGAACATTTAAATTAGAATAGATATTTGTTAAAAAAAAAAAATCAACATTTACACAAACATGACCGACAAGTGTCATCATACACAAAAAATTACCAGGTACAGTTACCATGGAAACAAGCACAGCTCAATCCAATAAGAGGGGAAGAAAAAAAAAAACTCAATTCTTGATGGCAGTAAGTTCAAAAGCATTACTGTACAATAATGCAGCATACTTATTTTTCACAAAGATTATTATTATATCAAGAGCATCTAATCCTTTAATAAATACTTTTTAAACAATACATCCCGCAGTACAAAATTCAAATAGAAACAAAGAAAGAAAGGTGGAGAGACAAAAAGCAATGTAAGCACCAACCCGAATTGATACTAATGTTAAAAGATCATCAGCTCATACAACTTGCATAACCTATTTTACACATCCATATGTGTGAGCATCAGAAGGGTTAGTAATTAATGGAACATGCTTAATTTGTTACAATTTGTCATTCGGAGTTAAATAAGCGTAGACCATTTGACCCCTCGGCCAAGTTGAAGGGAGCACCTTCTGTTAAACAATTTAAACCTTTTAAGGAGGTTTGATGTTAATATATACATCTATAGTGGCATACTTACACACACACACACACACCCACACACCCACCCCAGACTTTCTCTTCACTTGGCAAATCTAAAATAGCCTCATATGAATCATTCTTTAAAAACAAAGGGGTACATTTGACTCTTTGTGGTGGAGAATATCGTGACGCAGGAGGAAACGGACAAAAACTCAGCTCTGTGTTAAATCGTAAATCTGGGAAAGTTTCAACACTGGAGAAAGGCGCTACTAAGAATAACTGTAGTATAACTTCTTAACTAAGTCTTATGCAATACAAATTTTCTTACCTTCTTATTCTGATAAGTTGTTGTTTAGGTTACGCATACTTAACTTCCTGCTGAGTGTTAGTAAAATAGCTAATACATTTTGTTAAAGCATGTTTTAGGAAAGATAAGAAGGAATTACATTGTTTATTGCTGAAGGAATAGTTTACTTCTGCCCAACCTGGGGTTTCTGAATTACACCTGTATCTAGAGACATTTACATTTACGGCATTCGGCAGACACCCTTATCCAGAGTGACTTACATTTATCTTATTTTATACAACTGCGCAGTTGAGGGTTAAGGGCCAACAGCAGCAGCTTCGTGGTGCTGGGATTTGACTGGGATGACCCTCCGATCAGTAGTCAAATGTCTTATCCACTGAGCTACCACTGTCCCTTGAGACTCATGCAACGGCATGATAATATTCCCTGAGACTTAGTATTAATATCTGCCTTGGGTGAATTGTGCAGAACTAAATAGAGGTGTGAATGAGATTAAACTCAGTTTGGGATCAGATCACTCAGGCCATTTGTGGAGACAAAGCATCCCTGACGTCTAAGACCAGCTAGTCACCAACCCCGTCATGTTCGCAGTGTTCATGCTGAAACGAGCTGTGAAATGACTGAGCCACACCTTCGATACATGTAAAGGGTTGATTTTTTTTTTAAAGCCTTTTAACTAAAAAGTAGATAAATTGTTAAATTAGGAATACACACTGGTATCTTGTCATCTTTACTTTTAACAGAAGCTGCATTCATGTTACTGTATGAATGAATGTAGGCCATTTGTGTCAGTGGTTTAGTCATGTATTCTCACAGCTATTCTTTAATTGATAATATATGCAAAAAATAAGAATTTTAGCACTTCATGATTTTCACCATCCTCAAACACAAGTTCAAAATGATAATAGCTCAAGTATACCTTTTAATCGCCCAATTAAAACACCCAAATACTTTCTGTAGGAATGCTTTTTAGGTATTGGCTGGAATCATGGTGGCTGAACTTGTTTTTGGCAAATCTCAAAACCTGCTTTTGATGAAATAGGACTGATCATAAGTGGTAAGGGAAAATGCATTTGAGACGCACAAAA
Source organism: Scorpiodoras heckelii (assembly GCA_028566435.1). NCBI lineage: Eukaryota > Metazoa > Chordata > Actinopteri > Siluriformes > Doradidae > Scorpiodoras > Scorpiodoras heckelii. Next base: position 8,467,090 of record JAOVVH010000032.1, on the reverse strand, counting down.
AACAACAGATGTGAACAGCCACCTGTCTGGGGTAATTCAAACACAAGTGGCCAGACGTTTAAGATCAAGTCACGGGTTAATCAGCAACGTCGGCTGTTCCTTTAGTTACCAAGTGATTGACTCTGCTTCTTGGGTTCAGTAAATTAATTTGTTTTACGTGCCATCATTTCATAATCTGCACTAGAGGTGGCACAACTAATTATATTTTATCATTACTGAGATGCAAGTTTCCAAAATAAACATGCACTATATGGACAAAAGTATTTGGACACAAGTCTTAATCATTCAGTTCAGGTGTTTCATGGAGTCCAATTGCCACAGGTTTATAAAATCAAGCACCCAACCATGCGGCCTGCCTTTACAAACATTTCTGAAAGAATGGGTCATTCTAAAAAGCTCACTGAATTCGAGTGTGGTACTGTAATAGGATGCAACAAGTCAGTTCATGAAATTTCCTCCCTCATAGATATTCCACGATCACCTGTGAGTAGTACTGAAACGTGGAAGCGTTTAGGAACCACAGCAACTCAGACACAAAGTGTCAGACCACGTAAAGTTACTCAGTGGGGTCGCCGAGTGCTGAGGCCACATAGTGTATAATAGTCACCAACACTACTGTCTCAATAACTGCAGTTTTCCAAACCTCCTTTGGCATTAACATCAGCACGAAAACTGTGCACCGGATGCTTCCTGGCATGGGTTTCCATGAACGAGCAGCTACATGAAAGCCTTATATAACCAAGCATGATGCCAAGCGTTGGATGAAGTGGTAGAAAGCACATAGCCACTGGACTGTGGAGCAGTTGAAACATGTTCTGTGTTGCTATGAATCACACGTCTCTGTCTGGTAGTCTAATGGATAAGTCTGGGTTTGGTGAATGCCAAGAGAAAGTTACCTGCCTGACTGCATCCCAACTGTAAATCTTGGTGGAGGTAGGATAATGCTCTGGGGTTGTTTCTCAAGGGTTGGCCAAGGCCCCTTAGTTCCAGTCAAGGGAAATATTAATGCGTCAGCATGCCAAGACGTAGATGTATGCTTCAAGCTTTGTGGGAACAGGTTGTGGAAGGCCTTTATCTGTTCCTGCATGACTGTACACCAGTACACAAATCAAGGTCAATAAAGGCACAGTTGGGTGAGTTTGATGTGGAAGAAATTAACTGCCCCACACAGAGCCCTGATCTCGAGGGGGTAAACTAGAACGAAGATTGTGAGCCAGGCCCTCTTGTCCTACATCAGTGTCTCACCTCACAAATGTTCTTCTAGATGAATGGGCAAAAATTCCCACAGACACACTGCAAAATCTTGTAGAAATCCTTCTCAGAATAGTGGAAGGTGTTTCAGCTCAAAGGGGGAACTAACTCCATATTAACGGCTGTGGATTTAGAACTGAACGTCATAAAAGCTCCTGTAGGTGTAATGTGTACGTGTCTGAACACTTTTGTCCACATAGTTTTGTAAGGCTATGTTAACAGATCAGCATAAATTTGGGGAAATGGGAACAGCAATAGTGACCTTTTTTGTGCTTTATGTTTTGAAGACGACGTCTGTAGTTTACAGCTGCGAAACAAGAACAGATATGTCTATATCTAAAAACAGTGTGTGGGTGTGTGTGTGTGTTTGGGGGAGAGGGGGCGGGGAGGAGGAGACACACACCATGACACGGAGCCTTTGGGAAGGGGCCTGAAGATAATACAAGAGGGTCTCTACAGAACACAGTGGGTGTTTCCCAATCAGCGTGGGTGGTTTACAACCATCCAAAAATCTATCAACCCATAACCCCACTGAGCCAAAACCACCCACTTTTATGTACAGCCAATCAGGTACAAAGGTTGAAAACTGCCTATTCTTATTGACTTGGATGGGCAGAATACCACCCACAATGGTTGGGAAACACCCTATATTTGCGAAAACAGAGGCATATCACAAGTTTGGCAATTCAATTTCAATTTTGTGGAAAACATGTGGAGCCTTACTGGCCTAAAAATTTTAAGAGCAACTTTACAATTTAAACACTTGTAAAAATAATTTTATGCTTAATTCTTACTTGACTAAACATGTAGAAAGAGATACTTCTACATTTATTTTCCACACTTTCTGTGAATGAATCTCACAAGATACACTGCATAAGGTGCACAAGGCCATTATATTACACTCTGGCCCTGTACGCCAACTCAGGGGCTGCATCCTTCAAAGCATGTGGTCTACGAAGGCACATCCTTTGAAGGCTTCTTAGACTGCGAAGGCTGAACCAAAATGCTCTATGGCAGGTTTCCTGTTTGCATCACAGCACCACTGTTCCTGCCCTTACTGTTTTGTAGTGAAACATCACTTATCGCTGAAGTTCGTTAAAGATTGAGCAAAAAAATTGATTTTATTGTTTTTATTTTTTCATTTATTAGGGCTGGGGATGCTTCGCTGCCAGCACTTGGCGCATCTTGTTTAAGCTGCGTACTGTTAGCAGTGACAGATTAACTTAGAATTAAAATGATGGTGGAATGTAACCGAGTAGATTCACATTTACTTGTGTACGCCGTTCGTTCCTCTGCTGACGTTGCCATACTCTAAGTCCTCAGAGGCACACAATGAACAAAGGGAGACGTTGGCTGGTGAAAGACCCACACATTGGATACTTCGTTGCCATGGAAAAGACGGACGCATATGAAGGAGCCGTCGAAATGGGACAGCCTGGTCACGTGGTTGTGATGCAATCAGCCTTCAAATGCAGCCCTGCAAGGATGCAGCCCCTGAATTGGGACATAGCTTAGGTAGCCTGCACAATTAGTGGGCCAGACGTCATTTGGAATTTGGCCAAACATTTGTGTTTATACTGAGATAAGATGCTGATCAAAAATCAAGAACATCAGGAACTTCTCACGTGTTCTACTGGATCTTATAAGGACGGTAACTGAGGATGCAGTCATGGAGAGACAGGAACACACACTCGTTCCGTCATTATTTATTCCACAGAATCCCCGTTCATCACATCATCTCTTTATCCACACCATAATGTTTACACCAACATTCAAAATGTGCATGAAAACAAGTGTTTCATAAAGTGCACTGTTAAATATAATTATCAAGGAAGAAGCTGGACACTTCATTGAATAAATTACTGACAATCAGGTTATCCTCACCTGAGCAATAATATTAAGCATTAGTGTTATCATTAACTGTTATAACAATTAAGCATAAATTCTTTAAACAGACAGTGAAGCTGTTTGGTAAACTTTAAAAGAAAAAAAAAATTTTTATTCATAAAACAGAAAAACAGATTGTACAAAGTACAACAGACAAACTTTACGATCTTATAAAGATCAGTGTGATTAGACAGTACATCAAACTGTACATTAAACCTGAAGTATTTGTTCAGTGTGTAATACAGTGCAGCAGCAAGCACACACACGCACCTCCATACACGTTATCAACGTAATTACCAGTTTCGGCACAAAACATGACATAAAAGAACAAGGAATGTGTGGGTGAGACTAAAAAAAAAGGTGTGTGGTGCATGTGTGAAAGATTAGAATAAATGAGCTGGTGTTACATACGGCTTTTGAAGATCCGACTGACGGTTCAGAGCGATCACTGCAACACAAACAGGAAGACGATCAGAGGAGCTTCAACACAGCAACTACTACTGTTCATTAACACGGTCAGCACTGACACATAACAGAACATAAACTGACACATACGCAATGAGGGCTATTCTGCAGTATCTGTGTATCTGTCCATCTACTGATATGCATCTATATACATATTTTCTTGTCTGTCTAAACAATAGCCAAAAATAGCTACTGCACTTCCTACAAGGTGGTGATGGATTAGTTTAGTGTCCATGAAGGTACAGAAGGTACATGTCCATGAGATGCTGCAGTGGAGGAATTAAGGACGGTGTGACAAAAAAAAAAGAAAAGGAAAAAAGAAAAAAAAAAGCTGACTTACATGAGAAAGGTTTTGCTGGCTGCCTTCACACCACCGATTGGTATTCTCCTGATGATGACGGAGGAGTTTTTGGGGATTAGAGCGCCATCGTCTGTGTATTCTGTAATCACAGAAGCGGAGAATCAACAGATGCAAAGAATAACAATAAGGTGAATGAACTAAACCAATCAAACACAAACTATAAAAGCTTTTAACTGCTTATGCAGGTCAATAAATGATCCAATAACACCAAAAGCTAAACGGTTTAGAGCAGCAGACAACAGCTTCTGATTGATCTTAAACAATCAGATGGTAACCATGGCAACCACTTCAACTATGGATTGTCCCTTTAAACGTAACTATTAGCTGTACTGAACTCGAGCAGCGTAAACAAATTTACATTCACTGACATTTAAAATAATTGTGATCAGACGCCAATCACTCAGACTGTCAGAAATATGGAAATCACTCAACACTTTGTAAGAACACCTGCACACCATGTTCACATCAAACATCAGAGAGGAGGAAAGGAAATGTCTTCTCTAAAAGTTTAACAAAACACTTTGCTCATTCACCTCTGGTTTCTGTTTTGTGAAACATCCTGTGTGTAAACGCTACAGCTCTGTGGGAATCCCCAGATGTCAGTTTGCAAACTATACAAACCAGCTCATCTGGTACTAACCACCATGTTTCTCTCTGTTCTGATGTCTGATGTGTCGCTACATGATTGTCTGATTACATAACTGAACGGATGATCAGGAGTTCATATTAAAGTGGCCGCTTGGTGTGTTATAAACGTTGTTGCCTACTATTAAGCTGACAGAAGTGTGTGTGTGTGTGTGAGACTGATCTTACCTTCTTTAGTCTGGGCGTTGGTAATCTGGAGGTCGCAGTCTGCGGCCTTCAGCTTCTCCCGCCCCATGATCTGGCGCTTCAGCTCGCTCACGGTGATGTGCAGCCCGTCGAAAGTCACCGTGTCGTAGTTAAGTTTAGAGGAAAACTTGTAATGAACACAAGACATTTTTACACACACGCTTTCCTGTCAGATCAGATTATCTAGTTACCAACAACACAATGAGCTAACGCTCCCTTTCCTCTCTATGCCAAGGCCAACAAACCCCATACAGCCCAAAGCCCAACAACAGCAGCGGAATTAGCAGCTAAAGAAAACCCGCAGGATGTCATGATGGGTCCAGAGCCGCTTAGTCATCAGCAAACACTACAATCAGTCCGTAATTAAAGATATTACGAGAAACGAGAAAGAAGGGTCCGGTGATGGGGAGGTCAATGTTCGTGTGAAACGTCCGTGTGAAAGCCCGAGGAGGCTTCACGGCGTCAGCCCGCAACGTCCACTATTAGCGATTTTTACAAGGATTTCCAAATGTAGTCCAAATGATGGGGAGAGAAAAACGTAGTCCCGATCAAAAATCACCCAAGATTAAGATGCTCCAGAGGCGCTCCGATGTGAAATCCAAAAACCAGAAAGAAAACAAAGCGGGAGAGGCCTAAAGCAACGCGGCTAGGCAAACTAGCCGCAAGCTTAAAATGGAAACGGTCTATAACACGAAGTGGGAAAAAAAAACAAAACACGATCAGTAAACACAATATCCAACTTCGCGTTAATTCCTGAAGTAATTTACACAAACTGCGCGGTGAGTCCAAGCACTAATAAAGACATTTAAAAGAAACGCATTGTAACTGTGATGAGTGCGCGTTTCCCTAAACAGGCCTTTCACTCAGCGGGGTTACCCAAAGAGAAGCGCAGGGGCAACAGTATTACGTCGTAAGTTCGCGACAATTCTGTTTTCGTTTAAATGCGTTCGAATTGAAATTCGAAGTGGACATTTCGAATTCAAAAAATAACCGCCTACTAGGAAAAACTAACTCGGAATTCCTGCCCGTCGACTCGGGGCGTTTTTTTCCCCTTTCCTCGGGACGGTCTTCTCCACCAGGAGTTCAACAGATGATTGCAAATCAACAAAGTGCTCAAAGCACAAGTGGGAATTCGGAGCTCGGATTGATGTCATTTTCAGCATTCGAGCCTCCATGTTGGTCTATTGTTAATAAGGCTGCCAGCAAACAATGATGAGCAGTGACGTACATGTGACGTACATGTTCCCGTTGAAAACAGCAAACTGTGTAGTCAGTGTTCTGGAAAACGAACATGATGACTAAAGCAAATAGTCGTATATACACCATAACTCATTTAAAGGTTATAAATAAACCATAAATATAAAATAAAGTAACATATCTATCTATCTATCTATCTATCTATCTATCTATCTATCTATCTATCTATCTATCTATCTATAAATATATAAGCTTATTTTGATCTTACCCTAGATTACCTGTTTCATCATGCTGATTTTATGTTGCCATGGAGTCCAACAGGTGCCATGGTGTGCACATCAATGTTAAACCTGCCCTTTAGCTGTGCATAATTTACCTATATTAATTTACCAGCTATGTTAAACCTGTGCACAGCTGTGCATAATTTTCCATGGTGTAACCCTTGGTGCAGCCATGGCATACAAGCCTACAAGCCACCTGAGACACCTCAGGACTGACCGGCAAAGTGTTTGGAAACCACATCCATACTCCCACCACTAGGAGGAGCCTAGAGAAGGTGCACAGTGATGTCTGGGTATGTCTGGGTGCTCAGTCCTCCTACGTACCATGGTGATAACATCCATCACCCCGTGATCCAGTCTCTGTTCAGACAGGGGAGCTGCAGGTGACTTTGTGTGCGAAATATTTACAGTTGACCTGAGGATCAAATAACCTGTTTGGTCCAAATAGTAGAGTGCATACTGGGCACCACAAGGAGCACACTGATATTTCACCTCACAGAGTTCTGTATGCTGAATAGTGAGGTCAGTCAGTTGGAAACAAAATTGGGTGATATGACCTTGGGAAGAAACCCTAGGTTTAGCCACAAGGTCACGTCTGAGTCACCGGGCCAAGGTGCACAGTTCTCATCAAATAAGTTAGATATTGCATATCAAAATTGTCAGTGCTGCTGGAGATTTTATAGACTTCACTTACTGTACACTCTATGAGACACATCCACCATATTGCTCCACCCTGTAGATGTAAAGTCAGAGACAGTAACTCATCTGTTGTTGCACAGTTTGTGTTAGTCATCCTC
>JAOVVH010000032.1:8386653-8403931 GCA_028566435.1 Scorpiodoras heckelii | reverse complement strand
TAACTTTACCATAATTATGCCACATAATCTTTTACATTCACTAAAACACACACACACACACACACACACACACACACGCACACACACACACACACGCACACACACAAAATAACAATTACAGAGAGAAGACAGATACCTAGCAAGACAAAATCATAAATTACATATTATTATGTATCATTAGTATTATTACATGTCAAAAATTATTCTTAGTCTCACTATTCATAATTATAAAATAATGGACAATTCAGGAGAGTGGGAATATCACAAAAGTGACTTGGGAGAATGGTACCCATAGAAGCTACAACTGGTATTGCTGAAGCCTGTGAGATATATGTACATTGGCTGGAGTTACTGAAGGCCTTATTGTTTGAAACAAAAGTTCCAGGTTGCAATCTGTTGTACAACTTTTTTGTACAACTTGACAGCTACATTGTCATGTTGCCTTCATACTGTAGATTCCTAGTAAGACAGTAGTGATTTTGGAAAAGAAAACTCCCTGATATAACATAGGGAAGAAACCTTGAGAAAAACAAGACTGAAAAAGGATTCTATCCTCTTCTGAATAATTCATTGACTAGTATTTCTGGTTTCAAAATTATGTGCATCCTGACAATGCTACTGCTAATGTTTTTCATTAGCATACTTTCAGATTACTCACCGCATGAGTGATGTGCACACATTAAATACTTGGTTTTGCCATTTTAGCCAAAAATGTAGGCTTTTCATACAGTGAGTCCTATTCAGAAATCCGAAGTATATATATATATATATATATATATATATATATATGCAGTCAATTCTCAAGCCTATAGATTGGCTCCTTTGAAAAAAACTCTATTTCCATGTAATGCTATTTGCTCATGTTAGAATAAACGAGTCTTGCATCCTGCACTTCTCTAAACAAGGCTGTCAACAAATTCATCCAGACACATCTGTCAGGAACCAGACTCTTCTAGCAAGGATGCAAATTTCAATACGATTTTTTTCTTATAAGCTTCCTTTGCCCAGTTATCCAAAATGTCTCAGATGTGATGGTTGCAGGCTGTCATCTGTATCCTTGTAGGTGGCATACTGATATAAATGAGATGCCAGTGATTATTTGTTACATGGTAGTGATTTTCATGGTTAAGCAAAACTGCAAAGGCAACTGATGTATCTGCCAATTCCTATAGCCTTTTTTCCCATTTTCCCATACTCAAGTTCAAACATAACTAGCTGTGAGCTGACCTGATAATTGCAATCACTGGTGACAGTAGATCCCCAGTATAAAGCCATGCCTATTTTATTGAGTAGATGCTACAGTACAGAGAGGTCTGTATTTTTGGCCATTTAACAGCTCAAATTCTTGACAAATAAAAAGTCCATAAATTAGGAGCTGATCACAACTTTATATATCCCAATATAGTATATGTCTTAACAATATTAGTGGCATAAAGTCTTTCTATAACAAATACAGTGTTGTCTGTGTCAAGTCTTTGTTTATGATCTCTATGTGTTTTAATGTGATGTGGTGGAGTGTTTAAAAGTAGTTAAATGTGAAAAGCTCACTGAAGTGTTATAATTGCCATTTTAATATTTGTGTAATCCACCATTACATTGAAACAGCCTGCCTAATATTGTGTAGGTCCCACTTGTGACATCAAAACGGCTCTGTGCCATCAAGGTATGTACTCTACAAGACCTCTGAAGGTGTGCTGTATCTGTATCTGGCAGCAGGACATTAGCAGAAGATGATTTAAGTTGGGTGGGGCCTGCATGGATAAGACTTGGTTGTCTGGCACATCACACAGATGCTCGACTTGATTGAGATCTGGTGAATTTGGAGGCCAAGTTGACACCTTGAACTCTTTGTCATGTTACTCAAACCATTCCTGAGCAATTTTTGCACTGTGGCAGGGAGCATCATCATGTTTAAAGAGGCTACTGCCATTAGGGAATATCATTGCTATGGAGGCATGTACTTGGTCTGCAACAATGTTTAGATAGGTGGTACGTATTAAAGTAACAGCCACATGAAGGCCAGGGCCCAAGGTTTCCCAGCAGAACATTGCCCAGAGCAACACACTGTCTCCACTGTCTTGCCTTCTTCCCATAGTGCATCCTGGTGCCATGTAAAAGAATGTAAAAGAGAACATGTTTCATCAGGCCAGGTCAGCTTCTTGCACTGCTCCATGGCCCAGTTCTGATGATCACTTGTCTATTGAAGGTGCTTTCAGCAGTGGACAGAAGTCAGCATGGGCACTCGGACTGGTCTTCAACCACACAGCAAGGAGATCATCAATGCTATTCACTTCATCTGTCAGTCGATTTAATGTTATGGTGGATCAGTGTTTTTATGTCCTCATAATGAGAAAATATCTAAATGAAACCCAGCTCTCATTAACAAATAGTATCTCAGCCAGATGACCTGCAAAGCTGGATTAGTACTCCATTTTTTGGTTTTCATTTTAACATTGAACTCTAGTCGATGTTACATATCTCTAAATGAGTTTTACTTGTTACTCAATGCAGAAGCATTCTTTCATATAGAAACAAATAATTAGTTGCCTTTGTAGTTTTTCTACAGTAAAGCTCACAGCATTCCCTGGCCTATATAACAGAAATATGAGACCTGACCATCTATAATCTTTCACTACTCTTGGGTATATGAGCATGCTTGTGTCTGATGGACCAGCTGAAAAGATGTGTTTTGGCAGGGTGAGAATGAATCACCCTTGTGCTGATATCCTAGTTTGCAACTGACTAAACCCAACCACCAGATATGTAAAATATGCTAGTAATGGAACATTACATTTGGTTAAGGCCAGATATGATTTATAAAATATGTAATACATCTTACCATCATGTTTTGGTTGCATTTCTCATAAAATTTGCTGGAGTTGCTCTTGAAAGCAATACTGTAAAAAGGCTGCGTGTGGAGCTGTGGGGAGGACGGTGTTCATACTGCTTTATGCTTTGGGAATTGAGTGTTTCACAAGTAATCAGAATGTAGTTAGCAAAAGTTTCCTGCACACAATACACTGGCAAACAGATGTGCACTGCCAAAGTGCCACATTAGCTATGATTAAGCCACTTTAACTGCTCATTGGACCTGTGCATATTAATGTAGATGCATCAACATGACTCAAACTACCACAGTACTATCTTAAGTTACCTCGCAGTTAAACAGTGCCGCTGTGGGCATCTTAAAAAGAACCGTGACATTGAATGTGGATGGATTTGTGGCATCTCCTGATACTATCATCGATACTGCAAAATTCCTGGCACATTTGTTATGTATTCGGAATGTTTTATTGCTGTTTATATAATTCATCATTAATTCATCATTCATCTTCAGTAACTGCTTTATCCTCATCACGGTCATGGTGGATATGAAGCCTATAATGGGAACACTGGGAACACAAGAATACACCCTGGATGGGATGGCATTACTTTGCAGGGCACCATGCACACACTCATTCACACCTAGGGACATTGTAGTGAGGAAATTCTACCTACACGCAGGAAGGAACCAGAGAACTAAGAGAACCCCATGCTGAAACATGGAGACCATGTGATATTCCATAGCGATATTCCATACCCCAAGCTCAGATTCCAACCACAGACCCTGGAACTCTGTCCCTGGAGCTTGCTGTAAATCTCGACTAGTTCTTTCCTGAAGGCATTTCCAAACAATACTAACAGCCTGTAGTATATCAACTGCCATCTAAACTGTTGGATCTAAATTTTTGCCCCACCTTTTATGTCCTTGTGTAAAATCTGCTCTATATCAGTCAGCATCATGTTATAGGCAAAAAATACACAACCAGATCCAAATACAGAACCAAGTTCACTACAGGTAGGAGTACAAATAAGACTTAGGGCAACTGCCCATCACGAACCTCCATATTCTGCATTATATTTCACATTTTAAATGTAGAAATTAGTTTTTACTCCAAATGAGCTGTGTAATTTATTCATCTTCAAGAGCTGCTTTATCCTGGTCAGGGTTGTGATGGATCCAGAGCCTGGGCGTGAAGCAGGATTACATGCTGGCTGTAAGGACAGTCCATTGCAGAGCACCACACAAACACACACACACACACGTTAACACATACATATATATGCCCTAATGAGTAATTTTAGGTGGCAGCTTCATGCATGTTTTTGAGAGGTGGGAGAAGAAGAACCTGGAAGGAACCTGTAAAGACACAGGAGGAACATGCAGGGAAACTCCAGACAGTAACGCAAGCACAGGATCAAACTGGGGACCCTGGAGCTGTGACGCGGCAATGCTACCCGCTGCGCCACCATGCTGCCCACGTCTCTCTGTAATGAAAATATGAAACAATATTGTCTGCACACACACACACACACACACACACTCTCTGTCTGTCTCTCTCTCTCGATGTGTCTCTCTCAGGACTGTTCTATAGATCTTTATTGAAATGAAGATAGATTGAAATAAAAGAAATGGCATTGCTATAAAATCGAAAGAGATGGTTTGGGGCGATGGGTGAAAGCACTGCCAGGCTGTAAACTGAATCCTTTACCTTCCAGGCAGCAGGTTCTCCACAATCCAGAGTGGGTCATCACTTCTTCGTTTTTCCTGCTGGTTTCGTTTTCATGGTTGACTCTGGTTTTACACACTCCCCTGGAGTAAAGCCAGTAGTCTGTGCCCACTGCGATGGTCATGAGGCTGAAGGCGGCAAAAGCGCCCACTGTAGTGATGAGCATCTGCACGCCTCGGTCACACAGCAGCATCTCTCTGCATGAAAAACTCCAACATACACAAATGTCACGTCTAAATGGGCTGCTGGTCTGATCCTCGATCAATTCACCATAGTGTCGCTAGTTACAGACAGTGATGTAGATGTAATGTGATGTGAAGTGATGCAGCTTCTCTGTCATTAGTGGATCTCTGTCCACTCTATCTGGTAGCTAACCTATCTTTTTGACCCGTGTGACCCTGTCTGAGATCCGTTTCACATCATATGAGGTATCTTCTTCAATTTCTGCTGCTCAACTTTATTTTGCTTCAACTCAGCGGTGCAGAAAAAGCTTCAAAATGTCTCCAAGGTGCAGAATTTCTTTTGACAAAAAAAAGCTGCTTCTTCTTCTTTTCTTTAGAAAACAGTTCTTTCAAAGCCAGCTGCCGTTAGTGTCAAATATTACACTGAATACTGAAGCATTTCAGTAGGCTGACATTCACGGACAATATCGAACCTGCTGTTTTGCTGTTTTCTCTACAAATATGTATGAATTAATTTCTTGAAAAATATTGTCCGTCACTTTGTTAATCCAGCAAGAAATTCTCTTTCCCCCGACGACAGCAGCCGTTTTCCTTTCGAGTCTCAGACAGAGAAAGGGTATCCGTGTCATTTTCCCGCGCTGCCATGTTTCCCTCAGTGAGAGCAAGAAGCCGACAATAACCGGTTTACTGAGCTGAGCCCCGCCGCTCGCTTACAAATGATGATGTTTCTGTCCTGCTGCTGCTCCTCAAATGTGACTCTACAGAAGGATGAGCGGCGTTCCGTGCGCTCTGATGTGGAAAGCCAAACGAGGCGAAAACGCGCGGAATTTATACGTAAGCATTTTCGAGCAGGTTAGTAAGAAATAAATCACGGCGGATATGGAGAACGAGAAATGACTTAAGTATAAATAAATAAACGCAGAAATAAATAGTTTAATAAATAAATACATGGAATAATAAACACATTTTGTCATGAAAAAGTCATATGAAAATAAATGTCTTGAATTTATTTCTACATTTTCAAAGAACCATGTCTATTTGGTCTATTTCTGTATTACTACATTTATTTATTTATTTATTTATTTATTTTCTACATTTATTTATTTATATATTTCCACATATCTACATTTATTTATTTCTGTGTTTCTGAATCCACATGCTAATCGGGTGGGCGGTCCTAAACTCACTCTAAAGCAGGATTGGTTAAAGCGGTAGGATGATTTGAGCTCCCTTACCTTGGAGTCTGGTGGCTGCTTTCTGCTACACCGGAGCGTTTGCCAGCATTACCTTAGTTAACTACAAGGAACTCTACTTAGATGTTGACACTGATTCATTTTATTTTATTTTATGTAGTCCTGTATTACTGATCTTGACTGATTTTTTTGAGCCATTGCTAATAATTTAAGATCATTTGACAATGATTTTGAGAAGGCTTTGCTTAGTTAGCTTCAGTCGTATATAGTTGTTAGGAATTGGTTGCTTCTGTCTGGCTCAAAAAACTGACCAATCCTGCTTTCGAGTAATTATAGAACCGCCCACTCAATTAGCATATGGATGCAGAAATACAGAAACAAATAAATGTTTCAATAACTGCAGAGTTCTAAACCTCATCTGGCATTAACATCAGCACAAAAGCTGAGCACCGGATGCTTCATGGCATGGATTTCCTTGGCCGAGAAGTTGCATGCAAACGTTACATCACCTAGCACGATGCCAAGGGTCAGATGTAGATGTAAAGCATGTAGCCACTGGACACTGGAGCAGTGGAAATGTGTTTTGTGGAGTGACAAATCATGCTTCTCTATTGGCAGTCTGGGTTTGGTGAATGCCAAGAGAATGTAAACTTTTTTAAATTAAAATTTAAATTAAACTTTTTAAATTAAAAATTAATGCTTCAGCATACCAAGACATTTTGGACATTTGTATGCCTTCAACTTTGTGGGAACAGTTTGGTTAAGGCCCTTTTCTGTTCCTGCATGACTGTACCCCAGTGCACAAATCAAGGTCAATAAAGGCACAGTTGGTTGAGTTTGGTGTGGAAGAACTTGACTGACCCACAGAGAGCCCTGATCTCAACCCCATCAAACACCTTTGGGATGATCTAGAATGGAGATTGCGAGCCAGGTCCACTTATCCTACATCAGCGTCTGACCTCACAAATGCTCTTCTGGATGAATGGGCAAAAATTCCAACAGACACACTGCAAAATGTTGTAGAAAGCCTTCTCAGAAGATTGGAAGGAGTTATAGCTGCAAAGGGGGAACCAACTCCATATTAATGCCTATGGATTTAGAATGGAATGTCATAAAAGCTCCCGTAGGTGTAATATGTGGGTGTCTGAATACTATTGTCCATACAGTGTATGTTATATTTACATTCTGCATTCTAATAATGATAATGAAATAAATGTGTACATGGTCATTGGAAGCAATGTTGGTTGTACAATTTAACAGCAGCCGCATGGAAGGACCTGTGATTTACTTGGGGAGAAGGTCCTGTCACTGAAGGAGCTGGCCAGTGCTGCTAGACTCTCGTGAATAGGGTGAGAGTCATTTTCCAGCGTGGACGCTAACCTAGTTAACATCCTTCTTTCTCCCACCACTTGCACTGGGTCTAAGGGACTTCCCAGGACAGAACTGGCCCTTTTCCAGTTTGTCTAATCTCCTGTCTGCAGTCGAGAAGCTGCTGCCCAGCAGAGCACTCCATAAAAGATGGCTGATGCCACTACTGTGTCAATAATAATAATAATAATAATAATAATAATAATAATAAACAAAAATAAACAATAAATAACACATTTGAAAAAAATTCTGTGTTCATTAGCCTTAGATTATGGAGATTATGGAGATTATGGAGATTATGGAGATTATGGAGAAGTCCCTGTGAATGAGTTGTTGCTATAGAAATGATAACATAGTTATCATTAGGAAAAGATTTACAAAAAAGTTACATTAATATTAACTATTATTTAAATCACAGCTGGAAATGCTCTGAGAGCTGTGCTGTTACAGTTATTAATCAACACTTTCTGACCAATCAGAAAAGAGAATTCAACAGTACTGTGGTATAAGCAGGGCAAATCACTCTATGTAAGCGTCACCTCAGTGTTAATCTTACTGGATCTACATTTTCTACTACATTTAATTCATGCTTACCTGAACTGAAATATATTTCTATTTTCTGTGCCTTGCAACCAGAATTTGCATTTAAAGATTATTTGTGAAGGAAAAGGTCATAAATCTGGGACAATAACTCCTCTTAATGATAATGCAGTAGTATTTAGTGATTGATGATTAAACTGTTTTAATCAATTATTGAAAATCGATGAGCAACAATCAGTGGCTGCTTGTCTGTGGTCAGTCACTGAGTTTTATCAGCGGTTAGCCTTTATTCTGCATTGATGAGTAATTGTTCTGTGCTAAGTCCAGATTTGCAGTTGGTAGTCACAAGATTGTTATTAGGTAGTGGTGCTTTGAGTTCATTAGGCTGTGGGTATTAGTGGTTGGCCATTAAGCAGTGATGAATGGTCACTAGTGATTGGTCATGTACACTGTGATCAATAGGTGATCCTGTTTCATGATTGGTCAATAATCTGTGCTGACTAATGATAGGTCTTTGGGCCACAGTGCTCAATAGATGGGCATTAGACTGAGGTGATCTATGATTAGTCATTAGCCTACACTGTAAAAAGTTTACTGTAAAATTTACAGTAAATTACTGGCAATTTTAGTTGCCAGTAAAGTATGAGACTGTAAATTGTTTTACTGTAAATTTACAGCACTGCAAATGCCAGTATTAACTGTAAAATATACAGTATGGTCCTGTACATATACAGCTCACTAAACACAAGTTTACTGTAAAATTAGAGTAAGTTACTGGCAACTAAAATTGCCAGTAATGTATTGTAAATTAACAGTATGGTTAATTTACCATACATTACTTGTACATTATTGTACTGTAATTCTACAGAATTATAAATACCAAGAATAACTGTAGAGAATACTATATATACAATAGAATTAACCATGTTTTATAGGTTGAATGTATAGTAAATGTTCAATTATAGTAACATCTTTTCTTTAAATAATGTTAAACTCAAAAAAAAATTCATTATGGCATGCATGTCCAAAAAAAAATACTACTAACCCATAAATGACAATTACTTCACAGAGATTTGATTTTACTTATTTTATTACAACAGCAGATAGTGAAGTTTACAAATACAAAAAAAATTAATGTGCATGGCAGAGTTATCCATGGCAAAACAAAAATATTTATTTTTCTAAAAGAAAAAAATAAAGTCTTTTTTCAGATTGTTTAATGGCAAGTACTTTTAACACTATCAAGTCTAGTGCTGAAACTGTTAAACTTGGAGTATCAAGAGAACTTTAAAAGAAAGGCCAGCTTAGAGTAAACATAGTTTTTAATTCTGAACAAAGTGGCTGTGCTTCACAAAATGATAACAGGCTACTTTTCTTTTTTTTGTTGCTTCATGCTCTGCGAAAACAGCTAAACGTATCGGTTTCCTGAGCCGAGTGCAGACAGAATAAGTGTTTAAAACAAAAATACAATACTAAGCTATGTCTGAACAATAAAATTCTATAAAAAAAATAATAAATACTGAAACTATACTAACCAGCCCTGTTTACAAATGGCAAAAACTTTTCCTAAAGAGAAAGCCACTCAAAGTCCATCAGTTTTCTGAGCAGAGTGCAGACAGGTGGATTAATTCCTCATCGTTTCTTTTCCTGCTTTCCTGCACCAACCTTTGATCCTAGCCCTGGGTTAATACCCACGATTCCTCTGGAAAATAAAGCAAATCTTTCAGCATCTCTGACCATACAAAACAGTGGGTTTGTTGAAAGAAGTCAGTTTAGTATTGTTTCCTCATACTACATTTAGTCCTGCTATTTAGTTATGTAGTCTTTAGATCAGGGAAGATGCAATCTATCTAACACTGATTGATTATTGGGGAGCTAATCAGTTCAGATATAAGGCTCTGGTCTGATTTGAAAATATCAGATCTGTGCCACATTTTTCCCCGAAAGGAGGCTCCTCTGGCTGCCAGCGGACACAACCATATTGATCAGCTAGTTTTCTTGAGCACTGGTTTATCACTCTACCCAATGATCGAAGATGTTCTTTTCTGCGAGGAGCTAGCGAATTGTTTCGATTAACTTGTTCCACATGAGTTTTTAGCTGACACAGCAAAGAGCCATGGCTGCTACCTACAATCATGCCATCATGTAAAACATCAATAAAGCTCTCTGGGTACTGCTTCACAATATTCTGTGCCATAATTTGACACTTTGCTCTTGATGGATTCAGTTCATATCTTCGCATTGCATCCACAACCATACTTATTACCTGCCTTCGATCACCGAAGGCAGGTATGGCCGTTTTTTGTTTGCAAGGGCCAACCGAATACCTGAGGGCATTACTTCCCAAGGCACCTTAAAACTTTCAGCCCATGCACAAGATGCTGAAGGAACAGCAGGAGAAGAAGATGGGCTACATGGAGAATACAGTGGAGAACTTGAGAGACTCTGAGATAAAGGGCTTGACACATCAGAGAGAGCTCTAAGAACAAAAAATAAAATTAAACTGGGCTACCTACACATGTAAGCAATGTGAGCAATACGGCAAAAACATAAAATCACAATACTTGGACACATTTTCTGGATATATAGCATACATATTTTGTTTATTGAAGTTTTATAAGTTGGCATATGTCAAAAAGCCCTAGTAATATAATATTTGAAATATACTACCAAAACTATAATAATTATTATTCTAAGTTTCACATATTATGCTGCACTCAACCCGCTGAGTACAGCACAGTACATGATGGTTATCTGGACTAATTACGCTCTTTTTGTAATGTAACAGTTTTTCAGAGTCCAGATGATATCCATGATATTCTCAGAAAGATTATACTGTGACATAATTTATCATGCTAACAACAAAATATTGTCATATTGCCCACCCCTACATGTATATAAAAAGTGCCCATTTTTTCTCTTAAATTTCAATTCCAATTAAAATACCTTCACATTTCCAGGCATTTAAAAGCTTGCGGCACTGGTTTGGCCTGAGGTACTCCAGCAAGTCTTCTTCCTTCACCAACAGCAACAAGTCCATCGACCAACTTCTTAAGCGTTTCCTCAGAGAGTCCAGGCAATGTGGAGCAGATAACTTGTTTCAGCTCTTCTAAAATGGACATTACCGTACAAAGACAGGAAAGAATGGTTTAACGCAACTACTGACAAGTCACAGAGTTTATACTCTTGAAGAAGATAAAAATCCAAAAACTCATCCTGGTGTACACAGACAACACTTGGGTCCTGTGTTGCATCTGTTATGCAGTACACACCAATATCCACCAACGGTAAAGCAAGGCATTTTTCAGACACAAAATAAACCTTGGAATTTTGGTGCACAAGGATTAGTTTAATTCTTCCGATCTGCAACCCATCATCATTATTGTCCAGAAGTACAACCATGCCTTTTTTGTACTTGATTCCTTTCAGAGAGATCTCAGTTGCTACTAAAGTATTCCCTGACTGGGTATATAAATAAGCTACTGATTTTCTGATCATTTCATTATAATGATCAGCTAAGAATACAGAGCCTTTGTCAACTTGAACAAACAGCTGAAATAAGTTTCCAGCACTTAAATAGGCCTGAAAAAGTTGGTGTCTCACTGCAAGTGTCGAACACAAGTTCTTGAAGTTGTGCAATTTTCTTGCACATTGCTTAAAATATGTATGATTACTCTCAAACTGCAGGGTCCAGAGACGAATGAGAGGTCCAAATTGTGTAATGAGCTCTGTATAATGGCACAAATAATGATATTTTGGCTTGAGAGAGTCACAGGGGAGTGTCACACTTCTAAAATGAATGTATTCATCAATAAGTACATTATGGTATGCTACCTGATCTGCAGATATCACTGGTGCACAAATTAACTCTACAACTTGTCTGAGTAGCAAAACAAGTTGCCATACTTCTCCTAGTGGGTTCTTAATTCTGTCACCTATAATAACAGGCAGCAGTGTTAAAAGACACCAATTCTGAATCGCCTGACCACTAAGTTTCTCACTGCCTGAGTAAATCTCAGCTGGTTTATTGGCAGCATCAGTTCCTGAGTAAGCAAATTGTACACAGCGGTTTAGCTCTACAAAGATAAAGCATTACTCTTGTTTTACCAAATAGTCAATGTACAACTGAAGATCAAATGCTACAGTGCCTTCAAACAGGTCTTGGCTTAGGCATGGAGGCAAGCCAGGCTGGCATACATGGAAGTATTTTAACTAACTGAAAGGGGAGTCAAATTTGATTCCACACACAACATCATTGCCACTGTCTGTGAGTTTCTGAATATTGCTCTGGTAAGACTCTCTAGTGCGTTTATTGCCTGTCACTAGAGGTGTGGACTGGAATGTGCCCCTATCTATATCACAGTACCTGCAGAAATGTATGCTTCGGCTGAAGTTCTCCACAAAACCTCCAGCAGTGTGGGATCCCAGGTTATCACCTACAATCATAAGCAAGGCAGCTCTCAGTGTCTTGCTATCATTCAGAACAATGCCATTGTCTTCAAGATCTATGAGATCTTCAGTCAGTAATCTGAAAACTCAATCTTGTCCAAAGTACTTAAAATGTTGCTCATTACACAGAAGACCAAGTTGCATGTGGTCTATATTTGTCCTGTTGTGAGGCAAAATATCAGCTACGGTAAGATATACTGCAAGCAATTTGTGTTTTTCTTTGCTGAACCCAATGGATTGACCACTTCAAAGGAATCCTGATACATAATTAAGCACAGAGCTGATGGGTCAGCCTGAAATAATGCATTTTCAGAAAAGTTCTTGCCATCCTTTACATCCTGAAACAGGCCAAGTTTAGTTCTTTGAGAATGCACTTGTTCATACTGTACCCTCACTGACTTACATTTAAACAGAGCAGTAATAGTTTGTTTTATAGGGACGTACTGAGCAAAACATTCCTTCCCTGACTCACTATTCCCTAGGTAAAGAGGTACAGGTTCAACATAATGGAACTCTGACTGGAAAACAGTCTTTATTCTCTGAGAAGTACTCAAAACTCCATTATTACACACTTTCAGAAGATCCTCCCTGGTCAACTCATCAATCACATTTTTAATATTCTCCTCTGGTACTTCAAGCAAAGTCAACTTTTGGCTTAGTTTAACAAGTAAATATGACTGGCCAATGTCATGAATATTCTGAAATTCTTCAACAATAGTTGATTCTGGAAGAAACAAGTTAGCCTGTAATTTCAAATAGAAAAGAGTTAAATTCCTCAAAAATAGAGATTCATCTACATCACCAAGAACAGGTTCCTCTAAATCCTCTGGTCTCTCATTTTCAGATATCAATACATGTTCATGCTGGCTAGAACCTTGAACTGCCCTGTTCAAAGCAGAATCAGTAAGATGGCTTAAAGAACAGTTTTTGTGATTTCGTGACACATGTGATGCAAACGTTGATTTCACCCTAAATTTCTGGCCACATGCCAAATATGGACATGTGATTTCCAATCCTGATTGGATATGACTTTTCAAATGGGACAAAAACTGTGTTAAATTCCCACACTGGACTTGACAAAAGTCTACTCAGCATTTCAATGTTGCCTCTAAAACCTGACTTTGGGCATTCCTAGCAGACCTGTGATGAACCCTGTGATCTCTGTATATGTGAGATTTTAATGCCTCAAACTTATTGAAGACATGTAGGCAATCAGGTACACCACATCTAAATTCCTAATTATGAGCATTTCTGTGCAATTTCATGTGCTGAGCAAAAAGTAAGATTGTACTGCTTTCATGATAACAGAGTTGGCAGATAAACATTTTGTAGAGAGAGGAGAGAAAAAGTATAACTACTAAATGGACAACACAGGTTTACAATCATAATTTATTTTCTTACTTAAATGTTGGCCACAGTAAGTGTAAAAAAAATACCAGCAAACTCACCCCAAAAAAGTATGCCACACAAGGTAATGTTTTCAGGCCATGGTATCAAGTTTACAGTACAAGCATTTGTAACTATCAATTTATTTTCTACATATGTCTTTGCGCAAATTAAAACACTAAACATCTGCAATGCAAAGTGACAACTTTACCGACTGAAAGAAAAAGACATAAAAACAGTCAACAAACGCAATGAACAACCTATGTAGCTAGCGTTAGCATCACACAATGTGGCCGAAACATGTGTGGTGTTCTTTGAAAGCTATCTCGATAGCTCACTTACTCGGAGAATCCGCAGAAGAACAAAAGTTTAAACTTTTCATGAAGAGAGCACGTTCCCGAAAGCTTGTGATGCCTGGGGGAAAGTAAACCCAGAATACAGACACTTCGTATTAGTACACAAGGTCCAGAGTGGCGCCACAATACCAGTTCAAACCTCCACTTTCAGGCGTCGTCCGTTAGTCATCCCAGGAGTCCTTGCGCATACATGAACTTCCTGTAGATTCTACAATAGACTGTTACGTCTCCCATGATGCATAGCAAAATACAGTACTGCGCAGTAATTTCAGAATACAGGATGTTATTGTAAACATTTATTGTAAAAATTACAGCAATTATTTACAGTGTGTGACAGGTCATTGGGGAGGGATGATTTGTGTTGGTCAGTGTTTAAAATGTGCTTATCAGTATTCAGTAAGTGGTCAGTGATGATTGATAATTAGTCAGTCATTTGTGGTCAGTGATTGGTCATTTAGCAGTTATGACCTGTCATATATAAACGTCATACCAAGCAAAAGTTTCAGCTGTAAAATTGGTGTATAGTTTTGCCATGTTTATGGATCCTTTGGCATCCCATATGGACTCTCCCACTCTCCCACTCTCTCTCTCTCTCTCTCTCTCTCTCTCTCTCTCTCTCTCTCTCTCAGAGTGCTACTTAAGCCTTCATATGCAAAGATATTGTGAACTCATGCATGAAGAATCAGACTCTGGAGAAGAGAAACACATTTCAGAGAGCCACCAAGATTTCCTTCATACACAGAGACTATACAACAAAAACGACACTGTTATAAGTAACACCTACAGTGTTGAATCAGTATATACAGATTTGATATAACCTACACCAAGGAATTAACATTTTACCAGAAACTACAGTGTCAAATAACTGTTAAGACTCTACACTGTTGAAATACAACCTAGGTTGTTTATTTGAGTGATTCTGGATGTAAATCAAATCTGTAACTATTATTTCAATGCTGTAGGAATTCATTCAGGAACGGATCACACTCAAAAGCGTGTTGAATTAACACTTTATATTTAAATTCATATATGCAGTATATACAGTAGGCCTAGAGTATATCTGTGTCCTTGAAAGAGCTTGAACTAATAACTTATACTTGTGTTCTTTTTTTCAGTCAAATTCTACAATGACTCGAGTGTCAAAATGAACTGTCAAAATAACTCATGTGTGTATTAACCTCTTACAGTGTTGTATTACCACCTACAATGTTTATACACTAAAACTGTAGGTGATAATTGCACACTGTAAGTAGTCTGTGCTGAAAAAGCTGATTCAAAACACCTCACTGTTTATGTATATAAAGTGCTACAGCATTGAATGAACATCTGCAGTTCTCTATTAATGATATTCAAATAATCTGTCTTTATCACTAGGGAGCTTTGCATGAATAGGAATGAATACATCAAAAATATTTTGATATGGAGGTATATTATAGAGGTAGGCCTACGTTCACCATGCGAAAAATGATTTCTTATGTGGCTGATTCCTATCAGCCGGATCAGAACATTTTTCTCAGACGTTTACAGAAATGCCTGAAGGATGGCAACTCAGCATGTCAGCATCTAACACATCAATACATGGCAACACATGGTGAGTCAAACAGCTGTTCTCTCTGATCCACTGATTACCATCACATTAAGGACTCACACACTGTGCTTGATGTAAATGAATTGCGGCTCTGTCTCAAACACTTAGTGCTCTTTCTAGAACATTGTCCCTTTTAAGGCTCCATCACAAATGCTAAAACACACAAAATCTGTTCTAACATGACCCTTTGATTGTGGTTTGTCATATTTAGTGTGTGAGGGAGTGTTTGTATTATCCATAATGCACTGTCAGGGCATGTCGAGTTGAAACTGAGAGATGAGTCAGGTTTTTACAAAAATACCCTCTAAATGGGAGTCTAAATGGGATTAGCTAGTATGTTATTGATGCTTATTTTTTGTGGCAATGTATACTTAAAATGTGTGGCAAAATTTTAAGTTGCAGCAGTTATGATGTTATTCACTTCAATTCAATAAAATTTCATTTCTAAAGCTCTTTTAACAATTTACATTGTCCCAAAGTAGCTTTACAAAGACATAAAATTCAGACATAACTTTTAACTAATATAAATTTTATCGCTAAATCTTATCCCTAATGAGCAAGCCGGGGGTGACGGGGGCAAGGAAAAACTCCCTCAGATGTTCAGAGGAATAAAGAGGAACCAGACTCAAAAGGGAACCCATCTTCATTTGGCTGACACTGGATAGTGCAATAATAAATAATCTTTTCTATAACTGTGTGCTATATAATGAAAAAACTGCAACTGTAACCAGTAAATTCATTAAAGTTTTAGCATGAAGTCTACTTTGTTGAGGTTATAAACTGTTCATTGATGGAGATCTGACTGGCAGAGTGCAAAACTGTCCATGACAGTTAGTCCTAGCCATCATAGGAATGCTGCTTATATCATTTGCAATGCCAAATTCATGGTTTCTAAGTGTATCTTTAAGCTGTCCATCATGGTGATCTTTAGGCTGTCCATGTGGGTCCATCCTCAGCAGCAGCGAGTGATT
The DNA here is from genome assembly GCA_028566435.1 of Scorpiodoras heckelii. Taxonomy (NCBI): domain Eukaryota; kingdom Metazoa; phylum Chordata; class Actinopteri; order Siluriformes; family Doradidae; genus Scorpiodoras; species Scorpiodoras heckelii. The sequence continues at coordinate 8,387,348 of JAOVVH010000032.1, read as the reverse complement.
TTCTGGTGGTAAGGTATCTTGTGGTGTCTCAGGCATAGCATATATAGCTTGACAAAGGGGGTGGATTGGGGAAGGGAGAGAAAGAGAGATGTGGGAGAGATGAGGATACAGGTTAGTAGGTACACTCTTTCACCAACATTTAGAGAAAATGTACATTTTGTCCAGAGTGCAAGCAAGAACTCCAGCATGACTAGCTATGACAGCATAACTAAATGGGAGAAACAGAAGGTAACATAGACATGAGGAAGCCCTGGGACATAAAGCGGCCAACCACTCCACCGTCAAATTTTATGTTTCCTTCTTTGTGAAATGAGAAATGCAATATTTTCTTTAGTATCTTTTCATCAATATTTTCTTTACCAAATCAAACACTGGTTTTATGTCCTAATTATTACGACATTTAATTATAGCATTAAAAAATTAACTCTTCTTCTTAATAAGGATCAGCAACATTATATATTTTATAGTGCTGTCACGCTATAAATTTTTAAAATCACGTTAATCGTGCGATTAATTTTGTTAATCGCGTGTTAATCGCAGTTTTAATGCACATTTTGATTTGCGGTGTACATGCAGGTTGGCATCATAGGACCATTGAAAATGTTGTTGCCGTTTAACACTGGTCTATTTTAAGAAAAATGACTGTTGAATGTTGCCTCATTATTCACTTGACTTTATTTGATAAAAGTGAAATA
>JAOVVH010000032.1:8314285-8326393 GCA_028566435.1 Scorpiodoras heckelii | reverse complement strand
TCATTGACAGAGAGAGGCTATGATACTTGAAAGAGAGAGAGAGAGAGAGAGAGAGAGAGAGAGAGAGAGAGAGAGAGAGAGAGAGAGAGAGAAAGAGGTTATGATCCTTGAGAGAAAGTTTGCGATCCTTGACAGAGATGGAAGAAGTTACTGCTGTCCATGGGAGAAAAAATTGAGAAAATATCTGTGCTCCTTAGAAAGATGTGGAGAGCTGCAAGCCTTGAGAGAGTAGAAAGTCTTGACAGAGAAACACAGGGGCTTCCAGGGCTTCCAAATATTTATAGTAATGGGCTACAATCCTTTAGAGAGGGATACAGAAGAGACACATCTATAAAGAATGAGGGTCAGTTACGCCTCTGCTCTGCTGCTGTGAGAGGAGCCAGCTAATGGGATTCGGGAATTCGATAAAGATGCCTTTGAGAATTTGATGTGTTATCAAGCGACAAAAATGTTAGCTGGTGGATTGCTTACACTAAATAAAATGAGCATGTATGTGTGTGCATGTGTTTGTGATTGTATATGATGTATTATGCACTGTGTACCTAGATTTGGATGCAACGCTGACTAGGATAAAGCAATTACTGAAGAAAATATAATGTCGCTTTTCAGTGTCTATCTTTCCCTCTCATCTCTGTGTGCTTTCTGTGTGCTTTCTCTCTCTTTCTCTGTGTGTGTGTGTGTGTGTGTGTGAGAGAGAGAGAGAGAAAGAGTATGTCCATTCAACATGCTGTCAGATCCTCTGTTGCCCTACTGGAGCCAAAGATTTGTCTGACATCCTGGCCTCCCGTTCTGTTATTTAAATTGTGAGTGTGTGTGTGTGTGTGTGTGTGTGTGTGTGTGTGTGTGTGTGTGTGTGTGTGTGTGAGTGTGTGTTTTAGGTCATGTGCTCTGAGTTGAAAAAATGCAAAGTGACAAGGCAGGAGGGGTGCATGGCTAGGTATGTCTGTACCATGGTCTGGAAGCAGGAATGTAGCTGTGTGAGGAAAGGAGGTTTTCCCAGAAGTGCCAACACCCTCTTCTCCACCATGGTACACTCCACATCATCATCCTGAATCACCACGTCCTTCTTCAGAATCTTTACAGCAAACAACTCATCAGTTCCCTTCATCTCAGCCAGCAATACCTGCAAGAAGGATACAGAGAGGCAGACAGAGAAAAGTGAGTACGGTACAGTGTGCATAGAAGATGTTGCATCACAAAGAACATTTGCTACAGAAGACAGCATTCGTTCTTGTACACCATAAAACAAATAGACGATCACTTGCTAGCTAATAGGGTAATTAGCAGGTAAGAGTTAGTGCTTTAAGCATATAAGAGTAAGGATAAGGATACAGAGATTATAAACACATACCTCTCTGTTAATGAGGTGAATAAAAGAGAGAAAGACAAAAAAATAGAAACAGCTTGACCAGAGGATAAACAGCCAGGTAGTAGGTAAAGAGATGTCAGTATCATTGATAAAGGCTAAAACCAGATGCCACGTCACTGTCACTAGTCCCATAACCTGGATTGGTCGTAGGTGCACTGATTTAGCAGGTCTAGGGCAGGATCTGGGGCCTGGCGGAGCCCATCCCTCTCCAGGCCAACATCAAGCCCAATTTTGTGTCTCCAATTCACCTAACTTGCATGTCTTTGGACTGTGGGAGGAAACCAGAGTACCCAGAGTAAACCCACACAGACACATGGGGGATGTGCAGATACTACACAGAAAGAACCCAGGCTGCTCTACCTAGGGATCAAACCCAGGACCTTCTTGCTGTGAGGTGAGGGTGTTACCCACCAAGCCACCTACATAAACAACATAAAAGTGTTCACCTAATAGACGGGAGATCGAGAGTTTGAATTATGATAATGCAACAACCATCCATGGCTTGGAGTCCAAAGAGCAATATTGGCCATGCTCTCTGATAGACAGGTTCACCTCCTTCAGAGTATCCTGAAGTGTTATATCATTCTGGTGATGATGGAAAAAACAAATTAACTGCCTGTGTTCAATATCAAATGGAATATGGCCAAAGATTTGCCATAAAAACTCCAGGCCAGGCACAGATGTCGGGCAAGAAGGCCTGCAGTGCAGTCAGAATTCTGTTCATCCCAAAAGTTCAATTCAGTGTGGTTGAGGTCAGGGCTCTGTCCAGGCCACTCAATTTGTTCTAAATTAAGCTGTACAAACCATGTCTTTATATGGATCTTGCTTTATGTACAGGGGCATTGGTATTATAGTCAGGTCATCTGAGCAAGGAACTCTAGTAAACTTTGACCCTGAACAGATTTAACCCTGAATATACCCACCAGCAGGACATGAACATGGCATGTAATTACACTGAAGTAGCAAAAAAACTGGTATACCAGTTGATACTTGGTAGGTCCGTCACAGGATCTTGGAGGGAACGTTGCACAATCCATAAGCTGATGTTTGTTGAAGCCCCAACATTGAATTCCGATGTTATTTGAATTGTTATTTGGTAGTATTACACACTTATCATGCGAAATGATTCTTGTCAGGCGACGCTGGTCACATTCACCCAGAGTCTTTTTACGGTCACACTGCTGTTGTAAGTTTGAGGTTTTGCTGGAATTTTTGTAGTCACCGTACACCCTTAAAATGCACTACATGAAAATTCAACCTTTGGTTCTCCCTCCGAAATGCTATGACCTGTCTCACGAACGCCAACTATTAAACTGCATTGAAAATCACAAAATCGTGATAGCTTGCCATTCTGATGGTGGAAACAACTCTAGCAGATGCAACACTGGTGGATGCAACCAATGATGTCGCTTTGCTATGTATTTTTCATAGGCTCCAGTTTTTCTGGTACTTAGTACCAGTTTTTCTGGTACTTCAGTGTATTTTGGGTTATGGGCAGCATTTCATTGTAGATGTGAACTGATGTGAAAATCCAATGAGATCCAGATTTCTTTTTATGTATCTACCTTATCTAATCTATTTACACTATATGGAAAAATGTTTATGTACATCCGACCATCACAACCATACCGTTTCCACAAAGATCAAGCACACAATTGTATAGAATGTATTTGTATGCTGTAGCACTACAATTTCCCTTCGCTGGAATTTGGAAGATGCCCAAAACTGGTCCAGCAAGACAATGCTCCGGTGAAAAAAGCGAGTGTCATGAAGACATGGTTTGCCAAGACCAGAGTGGAAGAACTTGAGTGTCCTCCACAAAGCTCTGACCTAACCCCACTGAACACCTTTAGGATGAACTGGAACTCTGACTGTACCCCAGGCCTCCTTGCATGACATCAGTGCCTGACCTCACTAGTGCTCTTGTGGCTGAATGAACACAAATCCTCACAGTCATGCTCCAAAATCTAATGTAAAGCCTTCCCAGAAGATTGGAGGTTACTATAAAAGCAAAGGGGGAACTAAATCTGGAATATAGTGTACAAAAAGCACATACTGGTGTGATGGTCCGGTTAGGGCTGGGCGATATGGACCACAAATAATATCTCGATATTTTTAGCTGAATGGCGATATATGATATATATATATCTCGATATTTTTTTATATATTTTTTAAATATTTTTTTATATATCTCGATATATTCCTCCAATAAGGTAATAACAAAAAGGCATTTCAGAGTAGGGCTGGGCAATATGGACAAAAAATCAAATCCCAGCATATTTTAGCTGAATGGCGATACACAATATTATATACATTGTGAATAATTATATATAAAAATTTAATTTTATGAACATTTTATAAACAGAACATTCAGTTTTACCTAAACCTTATCTCTCAGAATAATTCAAATGAAAATCAGACGACCTCACTCATATCCCGCTCTGTTTATGCCTCGATATATTTTAAGATATCGATATATCGCCCAACCCTAGGTCCGGTGTCTGGAAACTTTTGTCCATATAGTGTACTTTCTTATGATCTATTTGCTTAGTAGTTGTAGAGCAGTCTGTATAGTCAGTTGTAGGACAGACCCCTAGTGGAAGTTGATGGTCAAATTGTAAAAAATACCCTTCGGACAGTGCACTCTGCAACCACTTAATTGCTATCATGTAACAAACTTTCAGTAGCAACCACAAAGCTTTAACATTAACACAGCTACAGATTGAGTAATTCAGTGCAGACAAGACATCTTGGCTTACAAGGCCAATATAGAAAAACTGATAAAGAGCGTGAACCTAGGTGCGGTGGAAACTGAAAATATGAAGTCTCTGTACTCCACAAATAGGACAGTTAACTTCACAATTATTGGCACCCCCCTGTAAAGATTTTGATTATGATCAAATGATAAATCTAATCTTTCACTGACATAAATATATTCTAAGAAAAAAATGTGCTGAGTGCATGGAGAAAAAAATAACAAAAGTTTCTCCTCTGTCCAATTGATCATTTCTGACATTTTCATTTTGTTTGTGTTTGTGAGGAGAAGGAAGAAAGACAAACAGGTATAAACAGTGGCAGTGAGTATAGATGAGAGAGATAGACAGAGTGAGAGAGAGAGAGAAATGTAATATAGAGACATGACATAATGGAGAGAAAGGGAATAGGGACAGGCAGGATGGTCGAGAGAAGAACAGAAGGAAGTAGAGAAAAATAGTGTGGTATAGAGAAAGACAGAGTGGCAGCAGCGAGGCGATTCAGAAACATTTTCTCGGTAATTGAGAAATTTGGAAAAACATCTGTTACACATACACGCAAACACACACACACACACACACACACACACACACAAACACACACAAACACACACACACACACACACACAAGATCCTCTGCCTCCCAGCAGCACTCAATATGCCTGTTCCCATGGCAACTGGAGGTTTTGAAACAGAAGACCCCACACCCCACACATACCGTTCTCCTCTATCTATCTATCTATCTATCTATCTATCTATCTATCTATCTATCTATCTATCTATCTATCTATCTATCTATCTAACTGCTTTTCTGTTTATCTCTTTTATCTGCTGATTTTATTCATCTCTGTTCATCACTTTATTTACTAAACCTCCATTCATTTTTAGTCCACTGCTTCCAGCTGTTTCTCTCTGTTTCCTATTCCCTATATCATGCACTATCTAGCACATATATGAGCATTCATTTTGTCCTCCAGTCGTTTAGAATTTAGGATCACTGGCACAATCTGTTCACTAATTAGCTCATATACCATCTTCAACACCTTAAGCATAAGACACTAATCTGCTGCAGGGCATTGTGGCGTTAGGTCATGACTACAAAATGGCAGACTTCCAAAACCCTGAATATGGCTTGGAGAGGGATGTACAGCAACTCTTCTGAAGAGGAAGCCAGAAGGCAGACAGACAGAAAGAAACAGAATAAGAGGGTAGAACTGAGAGGTGAAAATAGGGAGAGAGGATAAAGACGTGACATGGGTGGAGACTATAGGAGAGTGGAAGGGACAGAGATACAGAGAGCAGAGGCAGAGGTTGCAGGAAGAGAGAAAGACACAGAAGAGAATGAGGGAAAGGGAGACAGATAGGAAGAGGACAGAGGCAGAGGGAGAGGAGAGCGATTCAGAGAAAAGGTGGGGAGGTAGCCAGATAGTGAGGGACAGGGTGGGGGATGGCGGAGAAAAAGAAGAGAGACAGGGAGAGATAAAGAGGAAGAAACAGGCAAACTGCCAGGGAGTGAGGGTCAGAAGGAGGAGGACACACAGGAAGAGACAGACTGACAGACAGACAAGAGATGGAGTAGTGACCTTGCCAAAGCTCCCTTTTCCAAGCACCATGAGGAAGTTGAAGTCGGAAAGCTTCATCCGGGCTCGATTTTCATTATTGTCGAACTTGGATACAGACGAGTCTGTCTTCTTAGCAACAGAAGCTATTTTAGCTCTCTGTAAGGCAACCACGCAGACACAAAATTTTACTTCATACAGCATCAGTTTGATTTATTTTATATCTCACAGACACCAGATCTTAAGTTTAGCTAGTGTTGAACATGAACACACAGAGAGAGAATTGATATTGCAATGATATCTATAATACATTGCAACACTGTATCAGGTGAAGAAATGGCCAAGTCAGTTTACAATGTAATGTTCAGATGAATGTGTGATGATAAAGCCACTAGCTATAACGTTAGCTACGTTGTCTACAGGAGTGTTAGCATGAATTCTGGTAAGTACTCATCAATCAATCACTAGAATTTGGTACACAGTGACAAAATTATTAATGGTATGCCTCACTCATATCTAAACCTGACCTGAACTTCAGAAAACAAAAATATTTTGGCTCTTTTAGGTTAAAAATATAATCAGTGTTCCTTCTCGATACCAGGCAAACATCACACAATGTAAAAAATGTCATATTCCTATCATTGTGGGGAAATTTGGGCCCTAAAACAATATAAAAATTTGCACACACACACACACACACACACACACACACAAATTTCACACAAACACTAACACTCCCTTCATGTGAGCACTTAGGCATTTAGTTGTTTTCAACAATCTCAGCATGAACATTTTAGAATGACAGATGGATCTCTCTCTGTGTGTGTGTGTGTGTGTGTGTGTGTGTGTGTGTGTGTGTGTGTGTGTGTGTGTGTGTGGACCATGTCTTTATTGTCCCCCAAAGGATAGGAATATCTGATATTTGTAACCTTGCAGGGTCATTTTGCTGGTCCCCATAATGATTTTTTTTTTGTGGATCTTAAAAATAAAAAAATAAAAGAGCCAAAAAGTTGCTTTTTCATAACTGATGTTAAAGTTAGGGTTTGGTTTAGGGTTAGCATTAATTAGCTGTAGTAATAATTAAGTCAATGGAACGTTCTCACAAGTATAGCAATACAAATCTGTATGTGTGTGTGTGTGTGTGTGTGTGTGTGTGAGTGTGTGTGTGAAAAACATCAGTACGGGTTCACCAGTTCTCTCCTTCACCCTCTGCTTGTGTTGGTTTCATTCATCTAAGTCATTTAAGAATTTTCTGTGGTACAATCAAGAGTACCATCAAGTTCTAGATTTTGGATCACACCTCACTGCCCCTTTCTGTGATCTCTCACTCATCAAAGTCAGCAATTATGACTGGCTTAAAACAGTGATCGAGGGCAACATCGGAGCAACACCAATGACCCAATTCCGTGAATGCGATTACACCCTGGCACCTCTCCTTCTCCTCCTTCTCAGTCAGTGATTCTGTAGATGAGTTTCCTCTTGTGTGTAAAGTGGCCCTGGCTCTGGCCTGAACATCTGACAGCTGGCCAAGTTCATCCATTTGCTTCATGCCGAGCCCCAGAAGGCAGTGAGCAGCCAAGCTGGGCAAGTCCCTTTACAACTAATCTGTGCCAGTAAGCAACCTGAAATGACTAACGGCAAGAAAAGCAGCCAGGAAAGAAAAGCGAGTACTCCCTGGACCAAAATGGACCATGTAATGAAAAAGCCTTCTGAAGCCAGCATTGCCAAGACAGCACTATGAAACACATGGCCAGAGAGTAGAGAGCCCCGCTTCATGCACTGTTGGACAGCCAAGTCATGCTTGCTTGACTTATTGGTCATGACCCAGTGCCTTGCACATGGACAATGATAATTGTACATTAACAGACCCAATGGGAAGGTTGTCTATTCTTTTTAGCTTAATAAAGTGGCTCTTCAAGGCTTGGTTTACCAAAGAGCTGTTTAAGTCTTGCTAGATAAAACAGATACAGACCTTCATTTATCAGCCTTACATAAAAAAACCCAACTGGTTGTGCAATTTATATAAACAAAAGACAGGGATAAGCAAAGCCTTGCAAGCCTCCATATGATACCTGCACCATATATAGCAATTCAGCCTACACAGATAATGTCATCATGGGTCAAATGCATTCAGAAACAGTTCAGAAACGGACTGTGCATGGGGTACTGCACTGATTTACATTTATAGCATTTGGCAGGCACACTTATCCAGAGTGACTGACATTTATATAATTTATACAACAGAGTAGTTGTGGGTTAATTGCCCTGCTTGAAGACCCAATAGTGGCAGCTTAATGGTACTGGGATTTGAACTCATGTCGTTCCAATCAGTAGTCCAATGTGCTAACAACTGAGATACCCCTGCATTGATCTACCTAAAAAGTATGGGTGGAGAAAAGATAGAGGACCTTCCCTGGAACCCATTGAAGAACATTTCCTCCCTAGCCTTCTGCTTTCAGATCTGACAAAAAGAGAGAGTAAATGGATTGCCAAAGTTTCAACTGCAATATGTGGCAGTGGAACAAGGCACCTGACACTGACTGGCACTACACATGCTTCAGTACCACCTGACAACTATAGTCCCTCCAGTGGATGGCATGTACCACTGACACCAATTGCTACCTCTGTTGCTATTTCCTTGCAAGACTCATCATTCCAGGTTTATCACAGTTGTGGGGTTTTTTTAACTTGTGGTTCCACTGGCTATGGGAGAGACCAAGTAGAGCTCCAGGCAAGAAGGAGGGGTGTGATGCGGGGTACTGAGCTAAGGATATCAAGCCAAGCAAAGATGACTCAGCACTAAATATATCACCTGCAATGTACGTTTCTCTTGGTATGCTAGTCCTTCATAGCTGACCATCATGAATAAGGAAAAATAAATGTGTCAAGTGGCTGGAGGGAACAACAGAGTTTCCCCACTGAGCACCCACATAATTTAGATCTCTGTGTATATGAAAATGAATTACAGTGACGCACTGTTGATTTCTCTCTCTCTGTCAGTCTAGCGTGGCTTTAGTTCACATAGTGACACAGGGTTTATTTATGTTACCCATAGGTGCCCACTAGCCAATTAGGCATCTGTGAGGTAATGTACACAACAGAAGGAAGATTATGCTTTCCTCTGAGTGTGTTATACTGCCTTGTGACATAGCATGAACATCACTTCAGAAAGATGTGGTTGGCTGGCTTCATGTGTCTCAGAAATGATAGGCCTCACCCTCCAGTTTTGTAGCTGACATATGATAAAAGAGGACTGGCTATTATATTGGAACTGGTCAAGTCCAGAAAAGTGGGTGAAAAGTGAAGCCAAAATGTCTCTGATGCCCTCTGGTGGCTGGCTGCAGTACAATTTTAACCCCACACACTCCCATGTAACTAAATGGAGCAGAAAGGAAATATTAATTTCAAATTACATATCCAGTCATTTTTTGCCACTTACATTCGGTCAAGTTCTCCTCCATAAATAACCCTAGAATATCTGTCTTCACAGTTAACAGTTTACAGAAGTTATTTGGTGATATTTAAAGAGCTGTCATGATGAGGTGATTGGCAGCTATGGGTGAGTTTACTGACAGCTAATACTGACCACCTGATTCCACAGCAGCTATAAATACAGCAGGCACTACTTGATATCTTCATTTATAATTACCTTATTTTAAAATAACTTGTTTAAAATGACTGAAGTAACAAAACTTGCCAGTGTTAAGGTCATCCAAATAGTTAGCAAACATTAGCTCAATCAGTTGGCATGAATTAAATTTTTAAAAACTTTTTCAGAAAATAATAGCATTTGCATACCTGGGAAAATTAAATATAAATACCAAAATGTATTTTAAGACAATAAATGACATATTGGTGTTCTTACTAACTCGACGTGCAGTTAATTGAGCCGTCATTGTGCCTCAAGAAAGGCAAGTTCAATCACCGTGGGCTCATCTAGCATAAAGGGGCAGGGGGGGTCTTTACTGCACATTCACAAACAAGATGGCGAGATTACATTTCAGCAATGTTTTGGCATCGAAATGTCACAATGGGAGCGAATAGGGACATGCTGTCCACTTTTATGTATACTCTATAGTCAAAACCAAATTAAGGAGAAGATGGGGGGGGGGTGTAAAACATAGAAGCACATCTTTTCCATGAGATATGTTTGATACAGACAAGTAAAAAACACTCAGAAAGGCTTTTGGTGGCAATGAACCTGCTTTCTGACATAATGTTTCAAAGTGCCAGTGGTGTTACATACTGTTCTATGTCCTGGTGCTTATATGTACACAACATACAGACACACACACATACATACATACATACATACATACACACACACACAAACACACACACACACACACACACACACACACACACAGGAGTATACACACCTCACACAGAGATGTCTTACCTCAAGTTTTTGTCTGAGCTCCTCGTTTCCTTCATCTCCCTCAGGTGGAACAGGAACATTGAAGTACTCACCCTCCTCCTGACTCAGCAGCTTAAACCTGTGTGTGTGTGTGGGTGTGTGTGTGTGTGTGTAAGTGTGATGTGTAAGTGTAAGAAAAAAGAGAGAACGATTATCATAGATTATTCATAGTGTAAGAATGTTCTGTAGAAATACTGAACTCTGTCTCTGATACTGTAACTTTGCTCTGTGTGTGTGTGTGTGTGTGTGTGTGTGTGTGTGTGTGTGTGTGTGTGTGTGTGTGTGTGTGTGTGTTAAGGCAGTTTAACCATTACTGTGGGGCCTGGGGCTAAGAGTGGTCACGGGCCACATTAGACTATCCGAAATCCATAATCCTGATGTGAAAAAACTTAACAGTCTGCCGAACCAATCACTAGACGCAAATTCTTCAGAACTACAAACCATGAAACCCAGGTCTATGCCAAGCTAAAGCCTATTTTTTGATCATTTATCAACACATACAGAACACAGAACATGCTGATGATGATTACTGAACAAACTATGGCACTATTCCACCACATCAAACAGTTAAGGCAAACAGATTTCATTTATTAGTCCTTCTATAATTGTTGGATGAACAGTCTGTAATAATGTCACTCTCGATCAGAATCTAAGATTACATAATGGGTCACACTCTAGTTGGTCACGCTAGAGAGAAGAGTCATAACACGATGCCACTATCTATATTTGTCTCTATTTAGTTCAGTAATATTCATTTGTGAGGGTTCAAGTTTAAACCCACAGTGTTAGACAGAAGTAGAAATGACAGAACTATTATCATGGTGACTCAATCTGACAGTTCCTCAACCTCAGCTACATCACGCCAGTTCATAACTGGTCTCAACTGGAGATGTGTACAGGACTGTTTTTTTACTCCAACCCATGCAGTTATTATGACTGCCACAGCTAACGCTGGTGGCCGTACAGTTTTTGTCAAAATTTCTTCTTCTTCTTCCATTTCTAATGCTTGGTTGAAAATATCAGATACTTAGACGTTACCAATCCACATGGCACTTGGTTGTAGACCCACATGCCTGATACGGAATATAAGGTTTGTGCCCCTAGATTTCCCATCGTGTTAGTGCAATCTGAATTAGGTCAAGCTAAAAGCACTTTTTGGGCAGTAACTCAAAAACCATTTTGCCAAATATTTTTATGAGTTACCCTAGCCCATTACAATTCATTTGTGGAATTATCTAGGTAGCACCTCTAGCATATCTCTAGCCAAAATGTAAAGGCTCAAACTTCATGAAATTTCTCATCCTGCATCACTACCGCATTCTTTAGTTGCATTGCAAATTTCATTCAATTTCATCCGTGGGGTCGTTGCAAATGACACTTTGCAATATCTCAAGAGCTGCTTAAGCTACAATTTTGAAATTTGGTATGCTTATACTAGGGCTGGGCGATATATCGATATATTAAAATATATCGAGACATAAACAGAGCGGGATATGAGTAAGGCTATATCGTTTATATCGATATTTTTTGCGCTAATTGCGCTAAGTTTAAATCTTGTGCAAAGCCGTGCTCTACCCCGCTCACTGCCCCACCCCCACTCACTCGCTCTCTCGCTTGCTCTCTCGCTCGCTCGCTCTCACGTACACACATGCGCGCGCACACAAAAAATGGCGTCGAGTAACACAGCACGTGAAGAGGAGTTATTGTGTGAAAACAAGAACTATGGTTCGGTTATATAGAAATGGCTCGTTAACTAGTTACTGTTATTTACACCATAACCTAAATGCACTTGTTACAGACTACAGTTTCTTCATGCGTTAAACAGTGAAACATGAAAGAGACATAAATGTTTAATTTATTTTATAATTATTTATTTGTGTTGTAGGCTACACTTTCATTTACTTTCAGATACCTTTCCAGAAATGTACATTTACAGAACACTTTTGTTTTGGTTTGTTTTTCGTTTACATGTGCAATATGTTCTTAACATGTAGCTTAACATTAACTTAA
>JAOVVH010000032.1:8281092-8292027 GCA_028566435.1 Scorpiodoras heckelii | reverse complement strand
AAAGAAAACTCTTTGAATGAGAAGGTGTGTCCAAACTTTTGGTCTGTACTGTATATATATATATATATATATATATATATATATATACACAAAATACTCCCGTGACCCTGAAAACAGGAATAAGCGGTTAAGATAATGAGTGAGTGAGTATACCCAATACTAATATAAATATAAATGTGCACTTGCATAAACACACTATGATAGTGTGTTAATATAAAAAAAACATTAATGTAAATGCTGAACACACACACACACACACACACACACACACATATATAAACACACTGATATAAACAATATTTATTTAATATGAACTAATATAATATAAGCATATTAATGCAATAAAATGCTAACATAAACACATACCAAACCAACATAAACAACCAGTAATATTAAAGGGGACATATTATGAAACAACTTTCAGCTTTTCTGAAGATACAGTTGGGTATTTTGGAGTGCCTACTAAACCACAAACATTCAAACATGACAAGCATGAGTATCTTCATCTGTGGCTTGAGAATCACCATTGCAACAGTTGCTATTTTTCATGAGCCCCATGGATGTGCTAGCATTACATAAATCGACCCGAAGAGATAAGCACAGGAAATGTGCTATTATTGGCTGTACAGACCAGCACACATCGCTTCATCGACTAATAGCCTCAGAGTCCAGAAGAGCTAAGTGGATAAAGTTTATTTTTCATGCCAATGTTCCAGCTACATATGGCAAAAACTTGTACATCTGTGCTTACAAACTTTGTGCCTGACTGCTTTTACAACCTGGATCACTACACCGCGAGTTATGTTGTGAGAATAAAAAAATGTCAGTTTTTACAATTACTTCACCATGAAAGTAATTCAGTTCCTGTTTGCCTAACACACCTATCTCTTGGGCATGTAGCAGTGATTATAGCCTAACTGTTGAGATTTGAAGTAACTGGAGACACAATTTGTTTTGTACGCCACATAGATCATAAACGCTTGAATATAAAAAATGACTCATTGAAATCAGCTGAGAAATGTAAACGTTATATACTTTTTATCCAGAAAAACTGGCCTGTCTTGACCCATCCAATATGACAGCATATTGACATACATCCCATCAGCCAATGCAGCATATATGTAATATGACTATAGGCACACCCTTTGGCAGATGAGGGGTGGGGTGAGCAGTGGTTCATTATCATTTTGGGGAACAGGCACCGAAACCGAGTGTTTGGAAACAGCGGTTTTAGACTGGGTGAGAAGAGAGCTGTGGCTGGTGATCTATGCAATATTTTGACCAAAGAACTTCACAGACATTTCAGTAAGACCACAGAGGACCAAAGTAGTTTGTCAAAAATGGGTATATTATGTCCCTTTTAACACAATGTGCATTTATAAAAATAACATTATAAACATTCTAACATAATTACACAATAATATGAATAAGTGCTAATATAAAAACATATAAATATACACTAATATAATCACCAACTTTGTAAAGAAAAAAAATTACGTGTGCAGAAAAACAAGATTTGACTACAATAGCATCCTAGTGTAATAACTCAATTAAACTATCATTAAAAGCCAAACCTACAGTCCTAGGCTACATATAACAACAATACAAGAATGATCATTGGCATTTGGCAAATTGTAATATATTATTGGCACAACCTAATTAAAGGGCAAAACCTAACTAAAGCATTGTATATTTCTAAGCACATTTCTACGGACAGATTAAATTGAGCAATTTTTATAGCCTGGTAATATGCATACCAAAAGTAGGTTGTAATTAAGCTAACATTGGGCCTTATTTAACAATATTTGAATAATGCTGTGTGTAAATTACTCCTACAGTGCAAAACACATTCCTAACACAGCTCATCTGCATTTAGAAATGCCCACAAAACACCATAAAAGGTGAAGTGCACCTGAGCAAACATTAAATGACCACTAAACAGTGAAAGAAAAGGAAAAAGTGGAGTTATTTTGACTAACTTCTGTGCCAATAAAAATATTTCAAATTCTAGACAAATAACAGAAAAGGTAAATTAGGTGTCATTGTGACATAGAAATGGAGGAGAAAAAAAAGGTTTACACAGTACCCAGGTGAACATGGACAGCAAGCATGTTCCACAAGGAAATTTCTATTTTACTTATCTGATGCAATGTGCTGGATCAAAAGCATTGTGCAGGTTTAAAAGAAGCCGCGGCAAAGGGAACCAAATTATAAATCAGCTGTAATTAAAAAAAAAAATCATACTGCTCTTTAAACATGGCATGCACAAAATCTTTTGTCATCTGAGGCATTTCTTTACAGCTCATGACTATGCGCAGTCCAGCCCATTCACTGCTTAAACATCAGAATTTATTTTCTTATAACTGAATGACATACTTTATGGGCTTGTGTTGTCTCACAATCTTTATTTCCTGCATTCTTTAATTAAAGGCTAAAATATAAAATGACTGGGTTTCACTGAATTTTCTCTAGGTTATTGTTAGTCCCCAACCTAGTGAACCAGCATGAGGGTCTGTTTTTATTAGTTTTTATTACTACAAAACACTTTGCAAAAATTCACTTTGGGTGTTTGTTAAATGCTGTAAATTTAAATTAACAAGTGTCATTGAATGCAAAGCACAACAGCACTCCCTAAATATTTATTTACATTCCAGCAGCATTTTAAATATGAGTAAAACTGACACTAGCCGGTTGTTAACTGCGTAACGTTAATGCTACTAACAGTACGTAGTTTAAAGATGGACCTCTCTCACTAATATAAATACATCATTTGCCGACAGTGAAGCATCCCCAGCAGTGAAAAAATAATAATAAAAAAAGACTAAAATAAAAGTTTCTCCATGTTCAGTGTCTGTGCTTGCTAGGTGATGTTTCGTGGCAAAACGGTAAGGGCAGGAACAGCAAAGCTGTGATGCAAATCTGCTGTAGTGCAGACATTTCAGTTCAGACATTGCGGTCTACAAGCATTCAAAGGACATGCCTACGTAGACCAGCGTAGACCTCATGCTTCGAAGGACGCAGCCCCTGAAATGGGACACAGCTATTGTTTGTGTGTGCCGCTGTAGCAGTTCTCAGCACGTTTATCACCCTCACTCAGGATGTCACCGCTGAATGTAACTAATAAAGTAACTTGTAATCTAGCTTAGTTAATTTTAAAATCAGGTAATCTAAAGTAACTAAGTTACTTTTTAAATTAGTAATCAGTAATCAGATTACTTTTTGAAGGTAACTATGCCATCACAGGCAGCATCGTTGATTTGTAGGGTGTAGGGCAGAGAATAACTGTAGACCAGCCTTATCAGTCCAGCAACAAGAGGTCTGGACTACTACGACTGTAAGGAGACTCATTGTAGAGTCTGATGGCAGTGGGTAGGAATGACCTAACATGCCTACCCTTGGCACAGCGCAGCTGCGTCAGCCTGTTGCTGAACACACTTTTCTGGTCCTTCACAGTGGAATGGAGGGGATGGGCAGCATTGCCCATAATAGATAACAGTTTGTTAAGTGTCCATCACTCAGAGACAGTGACTAGGGAGTCCAGCTGAACTCCAATGACTGAACCAGCCTTCTTGATTAATTTACTTAGTCTTTTGGAAGCACCTGTACAGATGCTGTGGCCTCAACACACTACAGCATAAAATAGGGCACTGGCAACTACAGACTGGCAGAAAACCTGCAACAAGGATGTGCACACTCCAAAGGACCGAAGTTTCCTCAGGATATAGAGGCGGCTCTGTCACTTCTTATACACAGCATATCAAATCGTGTGTGTGTGTGTGTGTGTGTGTGTGTGTGTGTGTGTGTGTGTGTGTATGTAGGCAGATCTTACATGAAGTGAATCAGCACACACACATGCACACACAATAGAATAGCAGGATGGAAAATCCTCCAACCCTGTGGCCTTCAAGGTGTTACCATGGTGATGGTAAAGCCCATGCCTAGCAAAATGCCAACAACTACAGGTATGAGACATTGAGAAAGGGAGAAAGAATGATAGAGTGACACAGAGAGAGAGAGAGAGAGAGAGAGAGAGAGAGAGAGAGAGAGAGAGACAGTTCAAGACCTGTCTGTCACCCCACCCCACCTCTTTGTCACCTGCTCATGATGCTGTGTTACGGTGAAGCAGAGAATTGTGGGCAATGGGTGTTCGCTGTAGCTGCACTGTCAATCTCACAGCTCTGTTCAAACCAGTCAGAGGCTTTGCCACTTCTGTACTGTCATATTATTTTATCATGGTAGTGTGCAATTTGGAATGGAGCCATGGAGAGGAAACTGGAACACAATGTACACACACATACATACACACACACACACACACACACACACATACACACACACACACACACACACACACACTACACTCCTCCATCAGTCAATCAGAGATCAGCAGCAGCCAATCAGCATTTAGCATTTAGGGACTATTTATAGCTGCCACCCACATACAGTGTGCTGTGATTTAACACAAATTAATGCCAGGGATTGTGCAAGAAAGGGTTAAAGTCGCCATAGACAGAGAAGGCACAGGGAAAAAATATATACATTTTATTGTATTAATTCCTTTATTTAACACATACTGTACATATGGGTGACAAATTAAAGGAAAAAAACATCTTTGACTGACTGATCAGCTTTATCCTATGATGAAACAATTCTCAGAGAGGTGAGTCTGCGGGAGTGGGAGTGGTCTCTTCCAGGATGACTCTGCCCCCTTCCACAGAGCACAGGGCTCAGTGAATGATTTGAAGAAAATGAAAAGTATATCATATGGTATGGCACAGTCACCAGAACTCACTCCAATTTAACACCTCTGGAAGAATGTGGAGTGATGTGTTAGACGCCGTTCTCCACCTCCGTCACCAAGTCACCAGTGTAATATTTTATATTTCCTTACACCTTTCCTTCCATTTTCCAAAAGCAGATGGACTGGCTATGCTAAACGACCCCTAGAATGATTATGTGAAAATGTGTGTGAATATGTGTGTGTGTGTATGTGTGTATGTGTATGAGGCAGATAAAATGGTTACTGAAGATGAATAAATACGTATGGTTCATAATCTTTGTTTGGAGTTTTAAAATAGGCACTCACTGGCCACTTTATTAGGAACACCAATACAATTATACAATTATTGTATAGTACTCATGTAGCACATGCAGCACAATGTTTAAAAATCATGCAGACACAGGTCAACACCTTCAGCTGATGTTCACATCAAACATCAGAATGGGGGGAAAATACGTTCTCAGT
Organism: Scorpiodoras heckelii; assembly: GCA_028566435.1. Taxonomy (NCBI): domain Eukaryota; kingdom Metazoa; phylum Chordata; class Actinopteri; order Siluriformes; family Doradidae; genus Scorpiodoras; species Scorpiodoras heckelii. The sequence goes on along the minus strand of JAOVVH010000032.1, from coordinate 8,286,782 downwards.
CACTTGTTGGTGCAAGACGGACTGGTCGAATATTTCAAAAACTGACCTCACACAAAACAGTCTCTAGAGTTTACACACAGAGAGGTTAGGGACATCACGCCTACATCAAGTAAGTCTGCAGCCAGAAAAGTTCATGAAAGTGGTCAGAGGAGAAAGTCCAGACAGCTTTAAACTGACAGGAAGGCTACTGTAACTCAAATCACCACTCTTTACAACCATGGTGTACAGAAAAGCATCTTATAACACACAACACATTAAATTTTAAGGCACTACAACAACAGAAGACTTCATCAGGATCCAGTCCTGACAGCCAAGGACTGGAATCTGATGCTACAGTGAAAACAGACTCACTGAAACTGAACAGCTGAAGATTTGAAAAATCTTTTCTACTCTTCAGTTTCAGTGACATGGCATTGAATGTAAAAGAAAAGAGCTGTTCATAAGGTATATATACCGAAAATGTTTTCTGTTGGCACTGCAGGTGCAAACCTGAATATCTAATAAAATCAACTTCAGTACAGTAAAGTCATGAGTTCAAGAAACATATTCATTATGTTTTAAATACTAAGATACAAGATATAAGTAATTATGACATTTTCATAAATTGATGATTTTGTCTTAAACTAATAAAACCAGGCTTCTGCAAAAATTCCCCTTGCTCATTCTACTTTGAAAACAAACACTTCATGAAGTGTCTTTCGGGCTGCAGTAAACCACATCGGAGGTGCTAAATTCATCTTTTTCGCAGTGACGCCTCCCTTCCAAACTGCATATATTTAACTCACACAAACCTTGCAGGCTTTGAAATGCAATGACTGACAAACTAGTATGAATACTAATTAGACATTTTGGTACTGAATCCTTCCTAATGTCTATCTGTAAGCTTGTTTTCTAAGGATTTCAGATGTTACTCCTGATGAATGACTGACATCCATCTCCTTGTCTTTTCTTTAGCGCCCTACAAAACATCCCTAATTCCTTAGAGGCATCATCCTGAACGTAGCACTTGCTCGGAGCAATAATGAAACAGCTGCCCTCTGACACTGTCATTTATGTGTGTATGTGTGCTTGTGTGTCTCTGTGCGGTTACAGGTATAAATAGTCAGACGCAGGAGAACGGCAAATCAGAGGGGCGCGCTTATGGCTTCAATTATAGAAAAGAGCTAATTAGGTCACCTTTATCTAGGGACTGATGTATTCTCATTAAATCCAAAATTACCATGGACGTTATGCAGGAGAGCGACTATCACAGTGTCCACTTCGCGTGTGGGTGTGTGTTATTCAAGAAAGGGGATCCAAGCCTCTCTGTCTGGCTCTACCAACATCTCTCTCTCTCTTACTCATTTTTTCTCTCGATTAATTTTCATTCCTTCTTTCACACTCTCACAATTTCTGTCTCCATTGCCACTGCTGTCTCTTAGTTTTTCTCACTCTCTCTCGCCACTCATTCTCTCTCTCTCTCTCTCTCTCGATTTGTTTTCATTCTTTCTCTCCCAATCTCTCACAGATTCTGTCTCCATCGTCACCACTGTGTATCTCTGTCATTTTCTCTCTCTCTTGTCCTTGCTGTTAAATGAAATGAGGATTTCAGTTTGGGCTTTTATTCCTGTTTCTTCCTTTCAAAAGGAGGTGACTCATTCTTAGCAGAGTGGGGGCACAGTCAAACACATGTGTGCAGGTGGGCCGGTCTGTGTGTGTGTGTGTGTATGTGTGTGTGTGTGTGGTGTGGACAAAGCAAGAAATGCTCAGATGATATAAATCTAATTCCCTCATTCACACAGTAATTAATCACATTATTGTTGTTATTATTACAGAAACTTGTCCAGTGCTACTCCTAGAACTTTCTCCAATTCTCACTAAGCAAGGCCATGCAGAGAGCCGAGGGTGCTTAAGCCAGAGAGTAGGGCACTAGTGAAGTAGGGAGGGTGCATTCTGGGGAGCAGAAGGGCACACTTAAGAGAGGAAGAGCAGTTTCAGGTAGGATAACAGCATATTTAAGGATGCGAGTGCTGTTGAGAGGCCTCTCATCACAGAGAGCAAGTGCACTTATGTTGTTATTAGAGTGTTTAAGACAGGGCAAAATAGGCTGCCCAAGATGTTTCACAAGCTTCTGTCGATTCCTTTCAAAAACTCTTCATTTCAGAGCTGCAGCGCATTAGATAGAAATAAAAAAAGAAGCAGCACTTTTGAGTCAGGGAAGCAAATATATAAATATATCAATATGGTGCCCTGGAAATCCTGCATTAGTAACTTCCAGCCAGAGCTCTCGAGTCAGATTTGGTGGGAGGTTTCAGACGTCATCACGTCCCAGTCGCAGGCCTGAAAAAGCTGTATCTACCATCAATGTAAGTGTACACAGTAAGGCATTATCAGAGAACAAAAAGATGCGACAAGCCAGGTGAAGTGCACTGAAGTACCAGAAAAACTGAGCCTATGAGAAACACATAGCAATGCCACCTATGCACGTCATTGGTTGTGTCTGCCAGTGTATATATAAAGCATTAGACATCAATGGAAGTTTCTGGAGCTGTTTCTGCCATGACAATGGCAAGTTATAATAATTTAAGTGATTTTCTAAAGGTTTAATAGTTGGAGCTCGTGAGATGGGTCATAGCATTTCAGAGGTAGAAGCAAAGTTTGGATTTTCAGCTCTGAGCATTTCAAGCTTGTATCGTGACTACAAGATATCCAGCAAAACCTCAAACGTATGACAGCAGTGTGGCCGTTAAAAAGACTCTGGGTGAACGTGACCAGTTTTGGTCGGCAAGAAACTTTTCACGTGATATACGTGCAACACTGCCTCAGGTAACATCTGAATTCAATGCTGGGGCTTCAACAAACATCAGCGTGAGGACTGTGCAAAGTTCCCTCCAAGATTCTGTGGGGGACCTACCATGTATTAACTGGTATACCAGTTTTTCTGGTATACCAGTTTTTCTATACCAGTGTATACTCTGCTTTCTGTGTGGTTTTGCTCATTCTTGTAGTCACTTGTAACTGTTGAGGTGAACTATGAACTTTTTTTCATGCAGAGCATCTCATGGACCTTTCTTGTAACTCACTCACTCACTCACTCACTCACTCACTCACAAAGCCACTCACGTTTAGCATCTGGAAATTTTCCACAATGGGGTGTTGCTGTGCGGTTAACAAATGCAGTACTGGATCAAAGACCGTGTGTTTCTGGTCATGGGTCAAGTCAGCCTCATGACACGACAACCACAGCCTCATACAGAGAAAGCACACCAGCATATCTACTTCAAGAACAAACATGTCCTCAGTCTCCCACATATATTCTGGGATTCTGTCCTCAGTCTCCCACATATATTCCATTTTTTACAGATATCCCTAGTGGTTCTTTAGTTCTCAAAGCTCTCTAATGGCCAAATTACTTTTTTTGTAAGACACCAGCCTGTTAACGTCATTTTTGTAGTAACAAGAATGTGGTGATAAACACTAAATATCGCTCATGTTTTATAAAATGTTGACAGTTTTACTCAAAACATCTTTAAATATAATGGCTTAAATGACTTTTTTATCCACTTGCATTTTGAACACGTCAGTACTTATATAGCATATGTTTTAACTTTTTACCCAATTCAATATTTTTAAGTCTTTGATACAGTCACATTTCACAGATTATAGTATTTAAAAAGGTTAAATGATTGACTGGAATACAACCAGAAAAAAGATTCAAAGTTGAAAACCAAAAACTACCCCCAAAATAATAAAACAAAATCAAAGCCAAAACTAGAATCAGCTCTTTAATAATTAAGATGAAATTTACAGCCCTCTGCAGTGGGCTACTACATCATCGATTATGGCTCTTAAAAAGGCAAAATGGATCCATGGAGCAGAGACAGAGAGGTTTTTATACATCTAATATACATGTAAACAGTATACACAGTAATCTTATTGTATTTATTGTGTGTATTTGCTAATTTAGTTGCAGCTAGGCTGTATGTAACATGCTCCATGAGGAACTGACTGTTTACACTGCAAACTTACACAATGACTCAGGGGTCAGCTGTCAAGACTCAGAAAGAGCTGAAAGTGTAACTCTGTGACTGGCTCAGACAGGAAACACACTGATCACAGTGGTACTTCACTAACCCACTGCTGCACTGTCCACCTCACTGATAGCAGGAGAAGAACCATGCTCCTTCTGCATCTCTGAGACAGATATACAGCTTGGGAAAGCAGAGACACAGCCAGGCAGGAGGAAAGAAAAATAAACAATACTCACATCTGATGCCGGCCCTTTATCTGCTCCAGGACAGGAAAAAGTGACAAACTCATGACAGCGCTTATGCACCACAAAACAGCAAACTGGGAAAGAGACAGAGAGACAAAAAAGCCAGAAAGTTGCAGTTAGGATCAGGAGAGCAATAAAATCTTGACTAATACCACCTGACAGTGTGGTCCAGCACAGTATGGTCTTAAACCAGAATTCCTGACTGACTAATTTTTGATAATGAACAAGGCCGAAAGTTGATGTTTTGCTCATGGGTTTGGAAAGAAGACACATAAGACCCAATTATCTGGCAAAAATCTACACATAAAAAGAAAAAAAATCTTAGCGATCAATTCTCTGCATTTGCATTTCTCTACAAATTAAAATTATTCAGACCTTTTAGATTTTGCCTGTCTGTCTGTATGTACCGTAGCTAAATAACCCCCTGGGATATCAGTTATTCTCATCCATCCTCCATCTATTTATCCATATCAAGAACTGTACTGCTTTTTGACACAAGTTGTTCTTCAATACTTGAAATTATAATAAGTATCAATTGTGTGGGATGCTAATCAGATTGCCCTGCCCTGTGCAGAAGAAAATAAAGAACTTCAGTTTGAACCACTCAGTTGTCTTTAAACTCTTGTCTTCATCATATTATGTCTGTAAAGTGACAACATGTCTTGAAGAAATAGAATTGCTGCTGTGATAATGCTGGAAATATTACAAAATCACTTTGGACATCAGAAAACTGCTAACCTGTCAAACACACTGTGTACAAATTAAGGGGGAAAAACACACATTGTTATGCTCTCTACGAGTGGTTATCTAAGGAAAATCATTCTAAGATCCAAGATAGGTAATTCTATACTAGGTGCACTTCCGTCTTATTATTCTGCCCAGGGTACCAAGCAGGCCAGAACTGTCCACTGACTCAAAGACCAAGACATATAATATTCTATGAATATTCAAGAAACCCCAAGGTGATGTCTGAAGATCCACATCCCTCTTTTGCACTGGTTAATGTCACTGATCATGAATCCACCCTCAGAAGGAAGCAATTACTCTACAAGAAGGAAAGTTCTGCAGGCTCCAACCTAAGAACATTAGCTCAGCCAGGAAACTTGTGGTCAAGGTTTGTGACTTTTTTGCTGCCACTTGCCCATGATGGCACTTGCGTTAATGCCAGATAATCACTTGGAAATCTAACCAAACCTAAATTTTACTTTAGTTACATATGCTGACTGACAAGTACTACATTATTAGTCTGTAGGTGCTGCACCTAACGATTCATTTTTTATCGATTAATCTAACGATACTTTTTTCAATTAGTCGATTAATCTAACAACTATTACACTAATTTGAGTGTGTTGGGAATAAAAATAATTTCTCCAAAATAATTTTTAAAAATCCTTTAATACTGCAATATTTTCTCTAATCGTCTTTTCTTAAACAC
>JAOVVH010000032.1:8269046-8280830 GCA_028566435.1 Scorpiodoras heckelii | reverse complement strand
TAGATAGATAGATAGATAGATAGATAGATAGATAGATAGATAGATAGATAGATAGATAGATAGATAGATAGACACAATGTTGGATAATTTTGTACTGTTAACACATGATAAAAATATGATTTAAAGAGTTCTCTGCATCTATGTTTAAAGCTTAGAAAAAAACTCTGATGCTATTTAAGATACCACTGAAATTCGTGCAGAAATTCAAAAGGGTTCACAGCCTTTGTATCACCACTGCTTTTTCTCTGTGAACTTTCCACCCTACAGAAACATGAGAGTGAAACAGCTTTCTCCATCAACACCTCTACTGAAAGTGACTCTCTGCTTGATCAGATCAGCGTACTTTTCTGTAGATAGTGGTGAATAGCCAGTGATTAGGCCAGCACCAGCTGCTGAGCGCCAGTGTTTTATCTCCATTCTGCCAGCCGCCATGTGAGTGCACTGTGCAGTAGTGCTTCTGTGAATTGCCAATACTGGCAATGGCCCTGGGGCACAAATGCACTTTTTCTTCAATATCTGTGCTTTTGAAATCATGTGCTCTATCTGTGCCTGCTGTTAACAGGTTTTCGCGTGCAAATCTGCCTAATGGTTTAAAAAAAGACATTTTAATGCTGGGATCTTGAAAAATGGCACAAACCACCATCCACACATTTTACAGTCACCTTAAAATATTGTACAGTGTGTAATTAAACCACCAAAGTATTGTCCTACCATCAAAACCTACTCAAATGTAAATATAACTATATAGCGGTGACATACACACACTATGTGGGTGTGTGTGTGTGGGTGTGTATGTGTAGGTGACATCACTGGACATTGACATTCCAAACAGTATTCACTCTGTGAGAATTAGACCCCAGGTCATATCTAATAGATATCCCGTGTATTAATGAATCTGAGTTACATGTTCTCCATTGTGTGACCTGATATGTTGTTGAACCACCCAGGATAATTAGCTAACCCTTGCAGCCACATAGTCATAGTAACCATTTTCTTTGTGTGTGAAATGTGTGGTGGCCTAGGAAAATTTCAATTCAAAAACTTCAACCCAAAGCAGCTTTACAAAGACATAAAATCCAGACATAACTTTTAATTTATGTAAATTTTATCCCTAATGAGCCAGGGGCGACGATGTCATGGAAAAACTCCCTGAGACGTTAAGACAAAGAGACCTTGAGAGGAACCAGACTCAAAAGGAACCCATCCTCATTTGGGTGACACCAGATAGTGCAATAATAAATAATCTCTTCTATAACTGTGTGCTATATAGTAAAAAAAACTGCAACTGTAACCATTAAATTCATTAAAGTTTTATCATGAAGTCTACTTTATTGAATATATAAACTGTTCACTGATGGAGATTTATCTGATAGACTGCAAAACAGTTCATGGCAATAAGTTCTAGCAATCATAGGAAGGCTGCTTATATCAGTTGCAAAGCCAAATTCATGGTTTCTAAGTGTATCTTTTAGCTGACCATCATGGTGAGCTTTAGGCTGTCCGTGTGGGGCCATCCTCCTTTGGGCCAAAATCCTTCATGCGTTGAACTATTCAAATATATACCACAATACTAAAGTATATCAGTACTCTTCTTTACAAACATGATGGTATATCAAACGTAATGTAGCTGTACTGAAGCTTGAGTATAGTTCCTTACTTGTAAATCACTTTAGATAAAAGCGTCTGCTAAATGAATAAATGTAAATTTATAAGTATAAGTAAAAGTATATGTAAAAGTATACCATTTGGCCAAACATTTGAGGACACCTGATCATCACATGATCCCCTATGTGGACCTTCCGCAAACTGTTGCCATAAAGTTAGAAGCACATAACTGTACAGCAAGCCTTTGTATGATGTAGCATTTCATGCTCCCTTCACTGAAGGGCCTAACCCAAAGTGAGGTCCATGACAACATAGTTTAACAAGGTTGTAACTGAAGAACTCAACCTGAACTCCACTGGACACCTTTGGGACGAATTGAAACACCGATGGCACCCCAGACCTTCTAGTCCTGACCTCACTAATGCTGTGGCTGAATGAACACACACCCCTAAACCATGCTCCAAAATCTAGTGGAAATAATTCCCAGAAGAGTGGAGGTTATTAAAACAGCAAAGAGGGAATAAATCCAGAATAGGACTTTCAAAAAGCACATAAGGGTGTGACAGTCAGGAGTCCACAAACCTTTAGCCACATAGTGTAAATCTGTACCTAGTGTATATCTCTCCAAATATCATTAGTATTCTTGTAGTAAGCTTGTTTATGTAAACATGGTGGTATAGGTGAATGAGCTTTATTAACCTTGCAGGTCTGAGTAGGGTCTCATTTATCAAACTGGAGGCAAAGGAAATTTTCATAAATCTTTTGCACTAGCAATTATAACTGGTATACAGTACTGTGCAAAAGTCTTAGGTACAACTAAAACTAAAAGGTACAACTTTTGTTATTGATTTTTTTTTAGTTCTGCATTATTGAATCAATACAAAATGATTTTATATTTCCAAATGTTACTTTTCCAATAAAAAAATAAATGTTACACAAAAACGGTTGTATTTCAGTAATGAAAGCAACACATTACATAACAGACAAAAAACATAATGAAGGCTGCTGGGTTTTGTATGCAAACAAAAGAAGTACTGTAAGTGTGACAGTCAAAGTCTCCAGAAGCGCTGTGGCAGATTCTCTACGATGCTTTATTTTCTTTATAAAACTGCACACATTGTACCTGGGGGAGAAAAAGACACACCAAATATTGACTTCCTTTAGTTTATGACTGTTTACTGTACTTTATAGTGTTTATCTTTTATGTAGAAACATCTTCATTATTTTCGAAGGCAGCGAGTCTTTGCGTGTGCCTAAGACTTCTCCATCGTATTGTGCAGTAATTAGCTGGTAAGTTTTACTGAGTGTTTTGGAGAATCTGCCACAGCTCTTCTGGAGACTTTAACTGTCACACTTGCTTCTTCTGTTGCATGCAAAACCCAGCAGCCTTCATTATGTTTTTTGTCTGAAAAGTGGTCTGTTATGTAATGTGCTGCTTTCGATACTGACGTACAAAAATTTTTGTGTAACATTTCAGTTTTTGGTGTAAAAGTAACGTTTGGAAATATAAAATCTTTTTGTACTGACTCAATAATGCAGAACCCCCCCAAAAAAAACATCAGTAACAAAAGTTGTACCTAAATACAACAGGGTGCCTAAGACTTTTGCACAGTACTAAATATTATTGCAAATTTACTGATTACAGTGGCGACACTGGAACTGAGAGTAGATTGGCTGTTTTGGGAAATTCGGGGGGGAGCTATAGCTTTCTCCTGGCATGCATTGTGACACACTGTGTTACCATGAATGTGCTCTCTGTTTCTGTGTCAACCCCCCCCCCCTGTATTTTTCCCTAGTTTTAATCTCGTTCTCCTTTTGTTTATGCTTCTAAATAAAGTACTCTTTGAAAAAGAGCAAAAAGGGTGGAAAATTGACTCTGTTAATAACCCCTCCATGATATCGCCATAATACAATATGCATGAAACTCATTTCCTACTAATGACAACAATCCAATGATGTACGTATTTTGCCATTTTCAGCTTTTTGTGAGATTTGGCTTTAATGGAGTTTTGCAAGCATCACTAAGCTAAAGTTATTTTTGTACTTTATTATATCCACAGTGGCTAGCGCTGGCGATCATATAGTTGTTTTCTGGTGTTTTATTTCACTAATATTTGGTTGATGACATTGTATACTTATCACTAATGTCATGCCACTAATCCACAAGACTCTTGGAATGGTTGCAGTCCCACAAGTCTGATACATAATATAAGGTTTGTGTCCCTAGGTGTGCACCCCCTGATTTGGAGTAGACTCAAAGCAGTGCTGCAAAGCAAAAAAGCAGCTAAAAAAAACGTTTTGCCAAAAATTATTACATTTTTTATGGCACATTGGCCTGTGGGAGGTTCATTGCCTTAGCTCATTACGATTCATCTGTGAAGTAGCATCACCAATGATTTTGAAATGGTTCATGAATTCTTGCTGGTTCTCTTGTTTTATGCAGTAGACATATTACTGTTATGCAGCCCGTCTAGTTTTATATTAACTTGTATAATAGCAAGCTAGCTAGCTTAAGCAAATATACAAAATATGAATGATTATTGATTTAAGTTCGACAAAGGTGTATGACAGCTATGTTATATCGTGTGTCCTTGGGTTATGACGCACTACACCATGTTATTTATACCCTGCTGCTTCTGTGACTCATTGCAAAGTCTTATCATGCTTTGACACCCCCCCTTCACCCAACACAGATTTCTCTCCCCAGGTGCATCACCTGCCAATTCCCACCCACTAGCTACTCTTCTGTATGATACTACAACTACAAACCGGGATTCGGGTGGGGGTGGGCACTAATAAGTGCTTCCTCTGAGATGAGTGAAACTGCTGCTGCTGCATCTTTTGAAGTGCTTAACATACTCTGAGGAAACTGTTGTCTGTCCTCTTCTACACACATGAGCTTGCCCAAATCATACTGTTAGCATTCAGCCAAGTTAGCAAGCCTGTTGATGTAACTGCTGGACTGCCTACCTGCATGCAGTAACCATACACAGTGGAGAAATATCTTTGTTTTAGCATGGAGAACATGGCAAGGTTACACCGGTTCCTCTGCATTGGATCACTGTGCTGATGAAAAGAGCAAACTCTACAGCACCATATGGACACACAGCCGAATGTGTTGGTGCCACACAATTCAGTTCAACACCTACACACACTGTCTGTCTCTCCCAGTCTTTCCCTCTCGCTGTCTGAGCACTTTCCAATATCAGTAATGGAGAAATAATCCTCTAATATCAATCCTTGTAGGTATTTCACTGAATTGTCTTTAGAATAAAGCAGACCCTGTAACACCCTGTGTGTGTGTATAGGTGTGGGTTAGTGTGTGTGGGGGTGGTGACTGGTGCGCTCAGTGTGTGTTAAAGGTTACAACTTAATTCTTACTATAAAGAAAAAAACACTCACCTAATACACACTCCAAAAGGATGGCTTTTACACTGACAGTTTTACCTCATTTATGAATCTATACATATAAAATGAACAACTGGAGTTATATATTTCTGTAAAGCTGCTTTGTGACTTTAAAATAAAATAAAAATAAAATAGGAACCTCCTAATACATGTGTAGAGAAATATATTGACATTGAGTGAAAGAGATATAGTGAGGAAATGGATAGAGAGTTTAAAAAAATAAAGTTTGATTGGCTTTGAGATGATTTGGTGTATTATACCTTTGCCAGTGCAAATGGAGGGTGTGTGTGTGTGTGTGTGTGTGTGTGTGTGCAAGGTTTAATTGGTGTTAAGCATGCTCATTGTGTGTGGATTAGATCAACGTCCCCATGCTGAGCATGCTATTTATTATTAATAGAGTCTTTAATTATGAAAGGGTGGATAGACCTCCTGTAGAGGTGACAAGAGCTAGACAAGATACATTCTTACCTTTCACCCCTTACCACCCTGTTTATATCTGACCCCCCCAACCATTATCAAACACATGATCCTCCATTATTAAGCTAACAGTTGGCAGTATACTTCAAACAATAAAAGAACTAAATGTAAATGTATTACTGCTGAACTTACAGTTGGCGCACTAAAAAGAACTCAGTGTGTATCTTAGTAGGATAAAGCTAAGGGCAATGAAGGGTTTCAGGAGGCTGTCGGGGGAAACTGGAATAAATGAGTGAGCATGGGGAATGATATAAACCATTACTCAACCCTAACAGTGTCACTGTCCATCTATTAGTAGATAGTAGGTTTAGCCTTTTGTCACTTTTTTGGTACAAACCCCATTTCCAGAAAAGTTGGGACACTTTCTAAAAATGGAAAAAAAAACCTAAAAACTGTAATTTGTTAAATCGTTAATAGTTACGATTTATGTAAATTACGTAAATAGTTAACTGATGACAAACCTACTGAACCTTTAGTTCAGTGACAAACCTAATTGTATTTTTTAAATATAAAAAAATAGAATGTGATACCTGCAACACACTCAAAAAAAAGTTGGGACAGAGGCAAAATGAGACTGAAAAGGTTATACAAGTAATACTGTTCTATATGAGTTACAACAGTGTGGCTTCATAGACATAGAGAGAATGTGCTTGACTGGTCTGCCTGTAGTCCAGTTCTTCTCCTATTGAAATGTATGGCGCATCATGTTGAACAACTCAAGTTTTGTCTGTTAAATAAAGCTTTAAGTGAATTAACAAATTGCAGATTTCAGTTTTTATTGCATTTTTAGAAAGTGTCTCAACTTTTCTGGACACAGGGTTTGTATATCTGATCTGAATTTGTAACTCGGCTCTGGCAACTTTGTCAAACTGAACAAATACATTTTAAAAAAGTATGAATTTCACAGAGAAAAGAGTTGTTGTTGTTCGTTTATTTTTACAAGGAAAAATTGTGTGAGAAGGAATTTTCTCTTCACTCTTTCCTGAAATGCAAGCAAACACGCAAACCAACTGGAAATCTTAACACTGCATACAGTGAGGCAAGCAACCATGTAATATTCCTACCAATTACAGACAGGATTGTCTCAGAACAAAAGATAAAATAAGGATACAGCGTTTCGGGTTTGTATGCCGCAGTGTAGGAGCATGTAAGTGGAGCTTAGAACAAAAAGGATTCTTGGCAAGCATCACATTCAGAGTCATCATAGGTTATAAACTGTTGTGTTAGTAGATCGTTCTTGCTTATCCTATTGTTTTTCACTTGCTATTTTAGCTGGTTACATTGATTGAACAGATCCACTAATAGCAACAGCTATTTTCAGCTACTGACCACAAATAATGTACGGAATAACAACACTGGCTAGCTAACTAAGCATGGACAAAAGATTTGAGTTTGCATAACTTGATTTCTCATCATCTATGAGCACAAATCCAAACACAAATACCTGAAATATGGCTGAATGTTAAAAAGCTGCCTTCTCAATGGGATGGTGTTTATTTTGAGAGTGTGTTAATGCTGCCCAAAAATACCATAACTGGAATGCAATAAGAGTTACACTGTTTGGCATTGTTAGCCTTTCAACGTATCATTCACATTTATTGTACAAGAGATTATGATTTTTTTTAGCACGCTTACCGCAAGTGGTGTCTGGTATAAAAGATCTCTTTAGAATAGGGCTAATGCACAGTGCAGAGCCGAGACCACACCACAGAACTCATTACTGACTGAGACACACCCCCAATTGTTGGCTAAACAATCTCTCATCGCGCCGCAAACTGAGCAACAAGGTTGTTAGGAATTTCTGATGAATTTTTTAAAAAGAAATTACCGCCAGAAGATATGCATTCAGTTACACTAGAAAAGACTAACATTGTTTATATACTGTACAGTGAGGGGAAATAATTATTTAGACACTTTGGTTTTTGTTATTCCAGTGCACGTTCAAATTTACAGAAAATGTCTTTTAGAAGACTTACACTGACACGATCCTCACTCCTTTGTCTGGATTACAGATAAAACACTAAAACCTTAATACTGACACCATACAATCAAATCCCTATTACACATCTATCTGTGCTAATAAACCCAACATATATTTACATGCTAATGAAGTGCCATTAAATATTTATGAGTGTATAGAGGCCACGCTCAGGCCCCAATTCATCACAATTCAAGTACAGTGTGAAATAGCTGCTTGCTGTTCCTCACAGCTCAGTGTCGACTCACTTTGTAGTGCAGTATAGCCTCGGTGCTTGCAGCGAAACACAAGAGCACACCCACACACTTAAACCCCAAACACACATACACACTTATGTGTACACACCCACAAAGACGCCCACACATGTACATATCTACTGCTGGAGAACCATGAAGCTTCACTGATCAGCTCTGATTACAGCAGCGAATATAACTCAATCTAAATCAATTCAATTCAGTACATTTCTGTTAAATTCGAGCAGTATTTCAGAGCATAAGTGCTTCCATTTTTATAGCATTTTTTTTCTGCACCTGAGGCCAAGAATTTGGTATACTTGGGCAAACATAAAAGCTGTTTTTTGAATCTCAAATGCTGGTCTGTCATCCACCTGAACTCAGTGGGCTGGTACTCACTTGCAGACTTGGTTAAGACTGTAGCATGTGTCAAAGCTGTCTGCTCCCTGAACTGGTTCATGATTGTCTCCCATTTCAAGTTTTTGAACCCACTTACACTGAAGTACCAGAAAAACTGGTATACCAGTTAATACTTGGATGTCTTGCACACCTATCATGTAAAATGATTCTTGCCAGCCAACGCTGGTCACATTCACCCAGAGTCATTTTACGGCCACGCTGCTGTCGGAAGTTCGAGGTTTTGCTAGAATTCTTGTAGTTACGATACTACTCATTCAGGAAATGCTCATTCATGGAAATCCAAACTTTGCTTCTACCTCCAAAATGCTATGCCCATTTCATGAGCTCCAACTATTAAACCGCATTGAAAATAGCTAAATTGTGATAACTTTCCATTCTCACGGTGGAAACAGCTGCAGAAGCTTCCATAGTTGTCTAATGCTTTATATACACACCAGAGGATTTTCATTTTCACTGGACTCAACTCAGTTTCATGGTGAAAGTGTGTGCAGTGAAAATACTGCAGTAAATTTTGTGGTGGGCTGTATAGCTCAAAAATTTTGTATTGTGAACGCTGTATTATTATCTGCCTGCACTGAGCCTTCACTCTCAGCCTTTGAATGACATATACAGGTAAAAAGTTTCTGAAGAAGAAGACAATACGCTCCAAATCCAGTTCACCTGTAACTGAGAAATAATAAATATTAATGTGTTTACTTGTATAAAACAAATCAGAATATATTTACTTTTACATACTAATTAATTTGTGTATAAATATACACCAAACAAGCATAACCTTATGACCACCTCCTTTACTCTATACTCGTTGTCCATTTTCTCAGTTCCACTTACCATAAAGATGCACTTTATCAGTCCATCTGTTTCTCTACATACTTTTGTTAGTCCCCTTTATCCTGTTGTCTAATGGTCAGGACCCCCACAGGACCAGCACAGATCAGGTATTATTTGGGTGGTGGATCATTCTCAGCACTGCAGTGACACTGACGTGGTTGTGGTGTGTTAGTGTGTGTTGTGCTGGTATGAGTGGATCAGACATTTTCTCATGACTGAGAAAATGGACAATGAGTGTAGAGAAAAGGAGATGGTCATAAGGTTATGCCTGATCGGTGTATATTTGGTATTAACAGAGGCTACCTTAGTATTTTTTCAGTTGTGCTTCCACTAGCTTGGCAGCTTTATAGTCAATACAGAACAGATAATTAGCAATTCATGCTAATTATCCAATTGTTGTGATTATATTGCAAAAATAATGTGACAGACTTAAAGTTTCATTGTTTCTGGCACCAAACCTGTAACGGTAACTGTGAAAATGTTTGTGTCACAGTAAAGGTGAAAAATATTCTGAGCAAAAATGTAGCAGTTTATGGTAATTCTGCAGAAACTGCATCAACAAGTATGTTTGACTATCATTTGAACTTCCTGTTTTCAGAAGTTCTGTCAAGTTAGCTTGTGTTAGCCATGTATGTACAGTATATTAAAACATTTCTGAATGTGAGTATAAAATACTCTCAAAAATCCTGTTTCGGTTGTCTTCTGTTAGCCATATGCTTATATTAGAGCATCTATGAATATGACTATAAAATCCCCTCAGAACTCTTATCAAATTAGCAATATCTGCATGAGCTAACAAGAACTGTTAAAATATATGTGCATATACAAATTGCAAAGCTTTTCTGCTTCCTACTTCAATATGCCATTAAAAAAAAGATTTAAAAAAAACTGGCAAATTAGGTTTTGATATCCTGGGGCAATAAACAACATGTCTTTTTAGCATCAATCAGTTTCAAGGAATTGAACAAAATTCCTAAGAAATTTTACCTATAACAGATCTGACAGTAAGAATAAGTCCTAATACACATCACTGTAATCTTTCTGCTGCTATGTAAACTTTGTTTTCATCAAGGCAGCTTGTATTGTGACAGCTAGCTATTAGCATCCAGATACTGTGTATCATTACAGATATTACCGTGCTAGTTAACATCTGAGAGATTTGGAATTAAGCTATAGTTTGTTAGCCTTGGTTTTCATGGGGAATTTTTCATCAATAACTATAAAGTGTTTGATTTGACTATGATATCTAACATTTTTTTTTTAATCTTTCTTGCAAGTTACTGTCATATGTTTTTACTTTAACCTGAGTGAAAAATTCCAAGATGCACCTTAGACTTTTTATTAAGATCATTAAGTTGAGTAATTGTGGGCATTTTTGCCACCTCTGATTATGACCTCAAACATGCCGTATATCTAAAACTGTTCTTGCTGAAAGTTTTGCCATGTTCTAGTCATTTTGTAAACAAAGAGAAAGTCCAGTGCATATTACCATTTTGGAAGATGCAACAATCCTCCTCTAAGGTCACAAAGTAGTTTTCTACTTATATGAACTCAGTCACTAGCACTGAGCTACCACTTCCCAAAACACTTCATGGATCTAAATGACCTGACTGAATCATCATCAGATGATTACTTGCTAATTTGAGTGGACATATTATCTGAGACCTTGCTGTCTCCAATGAATCTAAACAGCCACCTCGAGTGATAAATGAGACACAGCCAAGCGTCCCGTATGAGTTCTGAGTCCTTGGAAAAACCTTGATCTACAAAAGACCCCCCTCACACACAGACACACACATACAGAGCCAGATTGATAGGCGCTATGTGTAATATAATTATCCCGGGTCCTCGTTAAAAGGAGGCCAACGTTACGGCGGAGGATATTTCCGTGTCTCTGTCTCTGTCTGAACACTTCAGCACTGGCAACAACGAGGACAGGTGTACATTAAAGACCCTGAAGCACACACAACTCACACAAGCAGTACGATGTTGCAAGCATGACTGTTTTCAATTTCTGGTAACTTGTTGAACTTAGTCCAACATCAGTCAGTCCGGAAGTTAACTCAAACTTTCAGAGAAGTATTTAAACATTTAGGCCAAAGAGTTGTAGAATGTAGTATTTAAGTGCTTTCTTTTTCATTCAGTAATGGCTTTGGGGGGGTGCCGAAAACAACTTTACATAGCTCATAACTCCAAGATCCAGTGCAAAAGTGTAAACATATTGAATATAGTCAAATGTATCTCTTATTTCCTAATAAGATTCTAAACCAAATAAAGGGTTATTAAAATTATTTCTAGACATTTTTGCTGATTTCAAGATTTAGATTTTTTGTGTCCTGTAGGCAGAAAATTTTGCTTCTTTCTAGAAACAAATGCTTAACTTCTTGGGAGTGTTCAAGATAATTTAAAAGGACAAAACTATTAATAATTCTCATATTTATGCATTTAATATTGGCATCCAGTGCCATTCAATAGAGTGTATTTACAGCTTAAAATTTACATCTACATTTATATACATGTAAATACATGCAGTTGTATCAATATATCAGACAGTGGTGCTGTACAAATCACTGCTCCTTGCTCAAGCCTATATTGCACAAGACAAATCCTTACTATGCATTTTTATAGTAACTCAAGGGTAAAAAAATTACTTTGGCTTAACCCCAGTATTCCGCTCTAATTACATTACTTTGTTCATTTTTTAGCTGAGATGAAAAAGGGCAAAATAAAGTGCAATGGTCTTTGTATAAGTGGAATTAGGGCTGGGCGATATATCGATATATTAAAATATATCGAGACATA
The DNA here is from genome assembly GCA_028566435.1 of Scorpiodoras heckelii. NCBI lineage: Eukaryota > Metazoa > Chordata > Actinopteri > Siluriformes > Doradidae > Scorpiodoras > Scorpiodoras heckelii. The sequence continues at coordinate 8,269,076 of JAOVVH010000032.1, read as the reverse complement.
AACAGAGCGGGATATGAGTAAGGCTATATC
>JAOVVH010000032.1:8153502-8166252 GCA_028566435.1 Scorpiodoras heckelii | reverse complement strand
ACACGACAACATCACCTCGCCCAAAGAAAGCTCGCATGAGCAAATCAAAAATCAAGTCACTGTTCATCGTCTTTTTTTTTTGATTCTCAAGGGATCATCCATAAAGAATTCGTACCAGAAGGCCGAGATTTAAACACATTTGAAAGGCCACCACTTCAGCACGGTAAGGAACATCCATAGAGCTGCATCTCTGACTCTGAACACCCTCATAGTTGACTATTTTAAGTACTCATACCCTCAATGGCAAAGGTGTTGGGGGCGTTGTGTGTGTTCACAAGGATCGTATTTTGAAGGTAATAAATAATAAATAAAATGTTAAAAAATTCTTATTAATTCCAGACAGACCTTGTATATATTTATTCACCAAGCCACTGCTTCATTTAGCCCATGTAGACCATGCACACCGTATGATTTAAAATATTGTAAAACCTGTACACTCCTGTTTTTCTTAACTCTTAAAGTGTTGTTCTCCATCATATTATCCATCATTTATTGACCCTTAAAAGTCATTTTAATGAAATGGTACTTAAAGGACATCATTTTGACCTGCAGAAACACCGTGAGTGGATCTGACTTTTATAGATTCTGATCATGTGTCCAGCCAATTTTTGTGGTATCATATTATTACATGGCTACTGTTGTGAACTGTAGCTTAAACCAGCGCAGTACATAATATGGCTGCAGCATAAAGTGAGAGACAACTGACGTGAAATGACGTGTCAGTTGCAGCACCTCATATTTCATGAAATTTGTCGTGCATCTAAAGAATGTGGTAGAGATGCAGGGTGTGAAATTTCGTGAAGTTTGAGCCTTTACATCACAAGATATTGGCTAGTGAAGAGCTAGATTTTTTGCTCTGAACAATACTCAGTAAGAAGTATCGCTGCACAAATGAACTGTAATGAGCTAGGGTAATGTGCCTCCTGGAGGACAACTTAGGACATAATTTTTGGAAAACAGTTTCCGAGTTTTTGTCCAAAAATGTGCTTTCAGCCTACCCCACTTCAGGGGGTGCTAGCATAAAGGGCAACACACACCTAGCAACAGAAACCTTATGCCCATGTGGGGCTACACCCATATCAAGTCTCATGTGGAGTGGTGAAGTCTAGCTATATGATATCGTCGACCAAAAATTGGTGGAAAATAAAAGCAGAAGCGTATGAAAAAAAAAATCAACAAAAAATATATGACCATCGGGTAGCTGCGGGGTCATAATAACAGCCTCTTGATTTAAGAAAGATTTAGATTTGAAAAAAAAACAAACACCTGTTTTATAGACCCAACCACTTCTGGTTTAAATCTGAATATGAAAACAGAGATGATATTTGAAGCACAAATCAGTAACAGATATACACTGAAGGACCAGAAAAACTGGTACTAGATCCTATGCAAAGTACATACTAACACAACCTATGCATGTCATCGGTTGCATCCGCCAGTGTGTATATAAAGCGATAGACATCTATGGAAGCTTCTGGAGCGGTTTCAGCTGTGAGAACAGCAAGTTTTTGTGATTTTGCGATTTTGAATTAATAGTTGGAGCTCGTGAGATGGCTCATAGCATTTCGGAGGTAGAAGCGAAGTTTGGATTTTCATGTATGAGCATTTCAAGGGTGTACCATGACTACAAGAATTCTGGCAAAACCTCAAGCTTACGACAGCAGTGTGGATGTAAAAAGGTGACCCGTGTCGGCTTGCAAGAATCGTTTCACGCTAGTTTCACTGCCTCAAGTGACATCAGAATTCAGTGCTGGGGCCTCAACAAACATCAGCGTGAGGACTGTGCAACGTTCCCTCCTAGATACTGTGGGGGACCTACCAAGTATTAACAGTTTTTCTGGTACTTCAGTGTATAACGATATGCTTTATTCTGGCTGCCATCGTAGTATAAAGTGGTAGCTCTCTTTCTGTGTTCACCAGGCGGAGATGTTCTTGTGGTTTTGCTTTGCACAACAGATCAGTGTGTGGAAAATTCCATCTTACCAAACAGCATAACATTTCCAGAACTTAGCTATAAGAACAGGCATTTGTTTACACGGTTTCACTTCCACAACAATGGCAGGGTAAATTCCATGTCTAGTATTTAGCGCTTGCTGCTAGCATGCTTCAGCCATTTTGAATAAACAATGCTCCTTTAAATGTTATGGCAAAACATTAGTCAGATAGCCCAAATTTATTTCGCTGACGTCGAAGGCAGGTTATTTTGGTGTTGTGATTTCACACATTCATGTTGCATTGCGTATCACTGAGTACAAGCAGAAGTGAAGCATTAGCACAAATGTTTCCATATGCAGAGGGAAAGAAAGTTACTGATTTGTCAGAAATGGTCGCAGGAGCCCAGAACTCCACATGTGAGAGCAAATGATTTCATAGCTCTTCTGAGTCAAGACCTTAGTGTTGGCTTTTGCAGCAATGGTCAATAAAAAGCTGTGAAGCAGTCGTCTTTCACTGGGTCAAGATAAGCAAATATTTTTGTAGTTATCAAGGATGAGCTAGTGAGCCAGCAGCTATGAGTTTATTTTAATGATGGGGTTTGGCTAAAGAACCTATCCTAGCAACTTTTCCAGGCTCAGCACGGTACTTAAATCATGAGTCCAGGATGATATTGTGCATTGCCAAGCCTTAAAAGGCAGCGAAATAAAAGTATAATCGAAAAACAGACCTGCAATTATTGATCTTTTTTAAGTACTCACAAAAAAAATAAATAAATAAAACAAAGGAAATAGCTAAGCAGAGAGCACACAGGGGGAAAAAAACAGGGAAAATGATTTTTATTCCCTGAGGGGAATCAATATTGCTGAACATCGTCCTTTTTTTTCTTGCGCTGCTGTGGTTGTTGGAGACTTGAATTTTTTTCCGATCTGCTAACTAAATCTGTCTCCCGTTCCCCCTCTGAAAAACACATCTGTTTCCTCTGATCCATGTACAATTGTGCCAGGCTGAATCCCATTTTGTGTCCAGCCCTAGCGAGTGGTGCACTGGTGACTTCAGACGTGAACTCAATGTTGTCACTATGAAAAGGTCAAAGAAAGCCTGATCCTCTTTCAGAGTACAGCCTTATGGTACGTAGAAAGTCATCAGTCATTAACACAGCTGTATCCATCATGTCACCTTGCGACAACATCTGGTAGAGATGTAAGCTTGTGTGAAATTGGTATACGCTGAAGTACCAGAAAAACTGGTACTGGAGCCTATACAAAATACATAGCAACACCACCTATGCACGTCATTGGTTGCGTCTGCCAGTGTGTATATAAAGTGACAGACATCTATGGAAGCTTTTCAACGTGATTTAATAGTTGGAGCTCGTGAGATAGGTCATAGCATTTCGGAGGTAGAAAAACAGTTTGGTTTTTCACATATGAGCATTTCAAGGGTGTACCGTCACTCCAAGAATTCTAACAAAACCTTGAACTTATGACAGCAGTGTGGCCGTAAAAAGACTCTGGGTGAACGTGACTAGCGTTGGCTGGCAAGAATCGTTTCACGTGATAGGCGTCCAAGACTGCCTCAAGTAACATCAGAATTCAATGCAGCGGTTTCAGCAAGCATCAGCGTGAGGACTGTGCAATGTTCCCTCCAAGATCCCATCAGGGACCAACCAAGTATTAACTGCTATACCAGTTTCTCTGGTATTTCAGTACATAGTTTCCTCATCTTGGCAGTTAGAGACCTCTGTCCTCTCTGTATCGATAAACCAGCAAGAAAGGATGCTTCAATTTTTTAATTGAGCTGTAGTTCAGATCAAACCCATAAGTTGTACCATTTTTGCTGCTTAGATGCGTTATTATTATTAAACCTCCTTGCTGCCAACTCACAGCTCCCCAGTTTGATCCTAAACTCAGGTGTCTTTGGGGAATTCTCTATGTCTTTTCCATGTCCACATGCGGAAGTGAGGTTCATGGGAACCACCACAAGTAGGAACTAAAAGAGCAGAATTGACAGCTTATGTCATATAATTATTTCCACTTAGTCCTACATAGATTTAAACAGTTAAACATTTCAAGAGAAGAGATGGCACAGATGTAGGACCAATTCAGATACACTATATGAACATAAGAATTCTGACGCACCACTTAATCATTGAATTTAGGTGTTTCATGGAGTCACATTGCCACAGGTGTATAAAATAAAGCACCTAGTCATGCAGTCTGCCTTTACAAACATTTGTGAAAAAATGGGTCATTCTAAAGAGCTCACTGAATTCGAGTGTGGTACTGTAATAGGATGCCACCATTACAACAAGTCAGTTCGTGAAATTTCTTCCCTCCTAGATATTCCACAATCAACCGTGAGTGGTATTGTTGAAACGTGGAAGCGTTTAGGAACCACAGCAACTCAGACACGAAGTGGCAGACCACGTAAAGTTACACAGCAGGGTCACTGAGTGCTGAGGTACACAGTGCATAATAGTCACCAATGATGTGCTGTCTCGATAACTGCAGAGTTCCAAACCTCCCCTGGCTTTAACATCAGCACAAAAGCTGTGCACCGGATGCTTCATTGCATGGACTTCCATGAATAAGCAGCTGCATGCAGGCATTACATCACCAAAGCACAATACCAAGTGTCGGATGAAGTGGTGTAAAGCACAGCACCACTAGACTCTGGAGAAGTGTAAACATGTTCTGTTAAGTGATGAATCACGCTACTGTCCCTGGCACTCTAATGGATGAGTCTGGGTTTGGTGAATGCCAGGAGAACGTTACCTGTCTGACTGCATTGTGCCAACTGTAAAGTTTAGTGGAGGAGGGATAATGATGTGGGCTTGTTTTTCAGGAGTTGGCCAAAGTCCCTTAGTTCCAGTGAAGGGAAATCTTAATGCTTCAGCATACCAAGACATTTTGGACAATTGTACGCTTCCAACTTTGTGGGAACAGTTAGGGGAAGTCCCTTTTCTGTTCCTGCATGACTGTGCACACATCAAGGAGTTGGGTGAGTCTGGTGTGGAAGAACTTGACTGGCCCACAGAGAACTCTGACCTCAACCCCACTGAACCAGAATGGAGATTGCGAGCCAGGTCCTATTATCCTACATAATCTGTCTCACCTTACAAATGCTCTTCTGGATAAAGGGACAAAAATTCCCACAGACACACTGCAAAATCTTGTAGAAAGCCTTCTCAGAATACTGGAAGGTGTTTTAGCTGCAAAAGAGGGACCAACTCCATATTAATGCTTATGGATTTAGAGTGGAATGTCATAAAAGCTCCTGTAGGTGTAATGTGTAGGTGTCTGAATGATTTTGTCCATATAGTGTATATTGGAACAGTTCCTGAAATTCTTGTCATATCTTTTTGTCTTTAATAAAACAAGATTTCCAACACATATTAATAAGACAAGATTGGCTATCCACACGTGTAGGAAAAATATCTATATCATATTCTATCATATTCAAGAAGCATGGCTTACTGTTGTATCAAGACTGACTGAAAGCAATTTTAAATGACATGTTGGGTAATTTGGGAGACACATTTTATTTTCATCCTCAATGACATTTAAAATGCTAGTTACTTAATCATGGCATTAATCATCATTATTCATCAATGTATTCAGAAAATCATATGAACACTGTAGACTGAGTAAAATGTACTACATAACATCATATAGTTCATGCCTTGCAGCAATGTCAACAATTATAGTGTTTTTTAAACCTTTTCTAAAATTCACTATGAACTGATTCAATGTGGAAAACATAAAAAAAAACTACTAAAAGTTATTATTCTATAATGTATTTCTTGCAGTAGTAGTGTAACCCAGGATTAAAAAAGTAATAAGCATCAGCATTAATCTCTAAACATACATGATCACAATGTATTAATTATACTAAGTAGAAGGCCTGAGTAACATTCTGTATTTACTCACCTGATTCTTACAATGTTTCATTAAAAACACAATTTAATGCATATAAAATCCATCAGTGCATCATTTAAACAGAGTTATAATGTGTTTCATACATCCATTATACCCCTTCCCTGTAATCACTTATAGGATTTTAAGACTGTCCCACTTAACCTGAACCATGCTGTCCCAAATTCATGTAATGAATAATATATTTCACATTAACAAACGATCTTTGGCAATATAGGAAATTTTGTAAACTAGTAGTTTATAAAATATGTGCATGATTTGAACTAATGTTATGCTTAGTGTGTTACATTATTATATATTTAGTATATAAAATTAAGGGTGTAATAAATGGCATTATCTGTTTCTGTATCATGCTCAAAATATTCATATCTTTTTTTTATACTCAGATTTAAATATGGGATTTGGGTGTAGTCGAGTATTGTTTCATAACATTACTCAACTCCTGAACCAGATGTCCTGTGGAACTTTCTGGAAAGCTTTTTATCTTCTAACCGAGTGAACAAGCCAAATACAATCATGGGAAAAAGAAAGTACACCCTACTTCAGGTCTATATTTTTTTGCTATCAGGGCCTAAGGAACAGTTGAATTGTGTGGTCCTCAGCAACATCTATAAAACAAATAAATAACCTCGGCTGACAACAAATTACACATTTCAGTATGTAGTCATACTTCCCCAAAAGGTAAGTAAATATTCAGAAACCAAGTGGGAAATAAAAGTACACTCTTATTATGTCTACAACTATTAAGTGAGTAATTAGCAGCCAGGTGTTACTAAAGAATTTCACAAGGTTAATCATCAAGAAGTGTGACTGCACTTATAAAAGCAGAACATTCTAGCAGTTTGTTTTTCTGAAGCACTCATGTGTGTCAACATTATGCCAAGAAGAAAGGTCAAGATCAGTCACGACCTCAGAGAAGCAAATTTTGCAGCTTTTCAGTCTGGGATGGGTTATAAGGCCATCTCAAAGAATTTGAAATTCACCATTATACAGTGGGAATGGAGAGCCTTCAAAACAGTTGCCAATCTTCCCATGAGTGGGCGTCTCAGCCAATTCAGTCCAAGAACAGAACTTTTAACTCAGGGATATTAAAAAAACCAGATTGACCTACAGGCCTCTTTAAGTGCATTAAATATTTATGTTTATGTTTATATATATATTTCCAGAAAAGTTGAGACACTTTTTAAAATTGCAATAAAAACTGAAACGTGTAATTTGTTAATTACAAAAGGACAAAGAAAAGATTCTCAGTGTTTCCAATGACTTAATTCTATTTGTCAAATATAACAAATTTAGAAATTGACAGCTGCAACACACTTACAAAAATTTGGGACAGAGGCAGAAAAAGACTGACCATGTTACAAGTAACACTGGAAGGTTCCACAATTAACAGTTTAACTGGTAACACGTGAGGTCATCATGAATGAGTATAAAAGGAGCATCCAAAAAAGACTTAGTCTTTGCAAGCAAGGATGGGTCACTTTGTGCCAAACTTCATGACAGAATTGCCAGTGAGTTCAAATACAATGTTTCTCAGCACAAGACTACCAAGAATTTAGAGTTTCACCATCTACAGTGCATAATATTACAAAAAGATTTAGGGAGTCAGGTGAAATCTTGGCTGCTGAATGTGCATGAGCATCCCTCAGGCACTATTGTTTGGGAAACCGTCATGCTACCATGATGAACATAACCACATGGACTTGGCAGTACTTTGGAAAAAACGGACATCAGATTTTATGTGCCAAAGATGAAAAAGACTATCCAGACTGTGACCAACAAAATGTGCAAAACCATCATCTGTGATGGCATGGTGGTGCATCAGTGCCCACAGCATGGGTGCTCTGCGTATGTGAAGGTACCATTGAGGCAGAGGTTTATATTGGTATTTTGGGAGACATATGCTGCCGATAAGACAACATCTTTTCCCAGGAACTCCATGTCTGTTTCAGCAGGACAATGCCAGGCCTCATGAGTTACAACAGGGTGGCTTGACAGGCTTGCCTGCAGTCCAGATCTGTCTCCTATTGAAAATGTACAGCACATCATGAAGAGGAGAATTAGACAACAGTGACCACGAACTGTTGAGCAGCACAAGTCTTGTACACAGCAAGAATGGGCAAAAATTCTACTTCCAACAATTAGCATCTTCAATTCCCAAATAATTCCCTCTGTCCCACCTTATTTTGAGTGTGTTGCAGGCATCAATTTCTAAAATTGTTTATATTTAACAAATAGAAGTTCATCATTGGAAACACTGAAAATCTTTTCATTGTCTTTTTGTCTGTAAAATGATTCAAGTGAATTAACAAATTACAGTTTTTTATTGCATTTTTAGAAAATGTCCCAACTTTGTATATATACATACATACATATATACAGTATATATATACTGCAAGTCAGAAATGTGCACTGAGGTTCTTCTGAAAAATGGGTCTACCTGTTTCTATGCCCAACCAATTTGGTCTTTTGCATTTTCTGAACTGTAGATAACATAGGAATTTTGCCGAACCCTTCCCACAAGCTTTGCTGAACTACTTAAAAAACATTAAGAAAAATCCTTGCAAGTCTTTGTTTTGTTGTTTTAACCTTTCTGAGCCCAAGGCACCCAAGGCATGTGATGTCATAAAATCATGTTACTTTTATCAAACAGAATAATAACAAAATGTCCGACTTGCTTATAAGGCCAGAAAATAAATATTGTCAAGTTAAACTGTCCAAATTTACCTGATGTCCCAACATACCTGAGCTAACCCTAGGTTCCATGATACCACTTCCTTGCACTTGAATAACAAATGCTAATCAAATATTAAAAGATGAATGTCAGTTCATCTAAGTTAACTTACTGTGGTGATAATACTGCAATGACTTACTGTGTGTTAATAAGGTCCTGTATTGGAGAATCAGAGTAATACCTTGTCCTGGCAGTCTCCTAATAAGATGATCTCTTCTTATGACAGGATGTTTTGGCAATATATGTGTCTTACAGTGCTATCACTTTCCAACAGGCTGACATGTGGTCCTGAGTTCAAGGCACGACTGAGCTACAAAATGTGCAGCCAGGTTAACATTGTGCTAAATGTTTCAGTCAAAGTACATCTCTCTATCACATTATGAGCTGCATAATGACCTAAAAATAGGTTATTTGATTTATAGCGCTTGTACAATAACTGCCCCACTAGCAGATGAAAAGTGAGCACTGCATAATCTAGCATTGTACATTATGTTCATGGTGAGTGGCTGGTGACGTGCCAGCGACAACAATGTGCTGCCATCTGTCAAGCAGGAGCTTTAGAGAGTGGTCCAGTTGCCAGGCAAAATTATCCTAACACTGATAGACCATGATTGAAAAAAACAAAAGAAGCCATTTTTAAATGAATAAGCGGTGGCATAGTAAGCGCAACAGCAAAATATTACATGTATTAACGTTAACAAAAGGCTAGCATTCTTCAGTGAAGGCTGTCTCATTTACATGTTACATTTATTCATTTAGCAGAAGCTTCTTTGAGAAAGCATGCAAAGAGCAGAAAGCCCAGCAGGACAACAAACAATACATAACTCTTGTGTAACTTCTGAATAGTGTTTAAGTCTAAAGTAATGACTGAGGTCTGAATACAGAGACGGTCATATTCAAGGTAGTATTCATACCTTGGATACTGTTTGAAGAGGAAGGTCTTTAGATCTTTGTGGAAGGAATAAACAGGTTTATTAGGCAATGATTAGGCTGTTTTCTAGAAGAAGGAATGACTTTTTGTCAGAGTTTGTTAGTGCATAAAGAAAAGGCAACACAATCATTACTTTTGCAAACTCTTGGTTAAGACCAAGATCAAATTCAGCGAGACCTATACTCAGTATTGAACGCCAAAACAAACTCCAATAAGTCTGAGACAAGCCTAAATCAATCAGCAGTAACCACTTGTGTACTACAGCCCTAGTAAGAATTTAAGCTCATCAGATAAATTTACAACAAGATTCTTAGCTGTGTGAGCTAAGAATCACAGCCCAGTGATTTTCTATAAACACACAGCAAGAGTGGACTAAGAAGAATGAACCAAGGACTCCTAAGGGACTCCAGCAGTAAGCCTGTGAGGTAATGAAACTATGTGGCCACAACTCCCAATTGCTTAGTGGACAAGCGTGCAAATGAAGATCTGGTGATTCACAGACAGTTCAGGGACAATAAGGTCACTGTACTGTAACATGAAATATCTGTATATTCCAGCAATGTTTCTGTTGTATGACAGTTTCCTGCACTACAGTGAGAGTTTACACAATGCCAACTTGAAATGTTGTCGAGAGCAACAGCACCCTGCGAGCCTGAATCAGTAAAAGTGAGAACAGAGAGGTCTCGATAGTTGCTGCAGAGCAGTTTCATTTCTCACATGCCTCCTTGTAACTGTTAATGGTGAGCTGCTTACTCCTGCGAGTCTAAACAGACTAGTAATCACAGCAGGAGTGTACAGTTAGAGACAATTTTCTAAAGAGCATCCCATCCAAATTGGCCTGTGGGCACAGCTTTTTCCACTCTAAACAACAGCCCCAAAGTCCAACGGAAGGATTTGTAGAGGAATGCTAAAAACTATTTAAGAGCAGGTCTATGAGGTTTGCTTGGTGTGAAGTTTTCTTTACTGGCACCTGGAAAAGGATGCAGATCACCACAGGCACAGAGGAAGCTATTAGGTTGTTATGTAGCATGCATTCTTACAAAGATCCTAGAGTGTTTGGTTACACAAAGTGTTTGTGTCAAAATCATTCCATCTGTAGGACTGTGGGTGATCAAGAATTCCCATCAGTTAATCAGTTAAGCTTACTCATCTCTACACAAACCCGACGGAAATGAAACCCCTTAATTAGCCAGGTTTCAACTTTGTTCACCTGATAAGATGAAGAAATAGCTTAGGAAGTAATCAATACCAAATTCAACTCTGGGAAAGGATAAATAGGTGGCGTATGGGCTACTGAAAGTCTAAAAGAGCTCCATAAATAGTTGATGGCATAGAGGGCTGCTCCAGTGGAAAGGCTACGGCAGCGTATCACCTTTGTCTTCCCTATTTCCAGTTCACTGCATGCCAAAAGGCTGATGTAGATATAGAGGTTGTTTACCTTAGGTAATTAGTCATAAAGGCCCCTGTATACACAATGAGCTCCATTCCAGGGGCCTGAGCCATTTAAAACTCCTACGAACTAACTATTGAATTAAACATGATCATGCTCTGTCACACTCTTGCCAGGAGCAGAATCTATTGCTACCAAGTCTAATTGGGCATATTTAGGTTCTGTGGCTGTTGCAAAAGAAATTTGATTGACAAAAGTTTAATCTATTCACTCCATAAGGGCTTAATTTTGCGAATTTTGAAAGTTTTAGGCTCTTAGGGGAGGTTTTACATTCAAAAGTTACATTTTCTGCATTTTTTCAACCCCACAGTTGTGTAGTACAGTAGCTCATGACTTCTCTGACAACCCTGATTTGTTATCGAACTAATTACACTGTGAAGGTAAACCACCCGATATTGCCGTGAAAGCCTGACAGAGGTCTCTTTAAATACTGATAATCTGCCCGTAGAGTTTTGCCAAATATGCATCGCTCAGTTTGACATCATCAAAATGTCAGAGATTTCTAAGATATTCTTATGCAACTCCAGCAATCATATTAACATTCACAGATATGTACGTGCACCTGCAATAAATGTTATGAAGAACCTGTACCACACATCCACAGATAGGGGGTGCCCTCTCATTACTATAACAGTCACTGGAAGGATGTGACTTGATATGGCACTCTTAAAAAAGAATGAACCATCCTTTGTTAGTCCTCAATAGGACCTACAAGACATTGTCTCCTTCCCTCTCTAATCTGACTGTCACTCTGGATGGCTGGATAGACAGAAAAGTGAGGACATCTCACCACTCTCTCAGACTGATCACCAGGCGATGCAGACACAAAGAGAAGGCTCACGTTTCTCTCAGCTTGGACCAACATGGTAGGGCCATAACAAGAGAACTGCTCACGTCGCTCATCAGTGTACAATCAACCGATTCTACACAGCAGCATGTAATGTGGGTTTGTCTTCCTGTTCTGTGCAAAACAACTTCACTGTTAGAACGTTTTAAAGCCGACCGAACTGCACCAAGTGCATCCAAGACAGATCAAATTCAGCATTCTGTCCAACACAGGGATCTCCGTGCACTGCCCTAAATCTTCCTTCTCTCTATTTTGACATCTCAACCCTTTCTGACCATATTGTACTCCTGTTCCACATACCACCAGGCATGGCTCCATATCTCACACGCCTATTCATTTTCATAATCTCAGCATGAAAGCACACATGGACACTTTAACTCTAGAGCAGAGCACAAGTCCACACACAGACGCTTGCATGCTCATTCACTCTCACACTTCTACGCACACAAGCACATACGTTCCCTTCTCTTTTCCTTTCTCCCTCTCTGTCACACACACAGCTTCTTTCCTTTGTCTGTCCCTAATATAAGATAAGGTTCTGTTAGTTAAGTAGTTAAATAGAGTTTTCCCTGTACTGCAATTAATCCTAGGACTAGGCCTATTCAGAAACCAAGTCATTTGTTATTATAAAATTTAGATGTTAATAATATTTAATAATTAATAACTTCCTGAAAGTTTGAATCATTTTATGGTTTTAATTTCTAAATATTCTAAACTAAAAAGTGGATATTACTGATGTAATTATTCATTCATTCATTTATTCATTATCTTCCGCTTTATCCCGCTAGTCGGGGTCACGGGGGGGCTGGAGCCAATCCCAGCGTCATCAGGCGAAGTCGGAGTACACCATGGACAGGTCACCAGTCCATCGCATGGCCAACACACACTCACGCACACATTCACACCTACGGGCAATTT
>JAOVVH010000032.1:8119052-8134494 GCA_028566435.1 Scorpiodoras heckelii | reverse complement strand
CAGCTCTTCTGGAGACTTTGACTGTCACACTTACTTCTTTTTTTTACATGCAAAACCCAGCAGCCTTCATTATGTTTAATTGTCTGAAAAGTGGTCTGTTATGTAATGTGTTGCTTTTGTTACTGACGTACAAAGATTTTTTGTACAACATAAAATTTTTTGTTATAAAAGTAACATTTTTTGGAAATAAAAAAATCTTTTTTGTACTGACTCAAAAATGCAGAACTAACAAAAAAAACCCCCATCAATAACAAAAGTTGTACCTAAAAACAATAGGGTGCCTAAGACCTTTGCACAGTACTGTATATATAAGTGTATAGTAGATATAGTAAAAGTTCAGCATAGTTCACAAATATTCTAGTTAAACAGAATGGTGTGGACAGTTGTGTAAGTAGAGTGCTTCTGAGGCTGTAGTGAAACCAGTGGACGCTCGATGATGCAATGTTTATATACAATACATGTCATTCATTCCATGGGGTTCCAAAGTTCCGAGAGCTGCGCGTGGAACATCTAGAACTGTTGCATATAAGACCGACACGGGTTCTATTATTAGGTCTGATCATTGAATTCACTCCTGACAAACAGGTCTTTGGTGTTTGGAGATGAGTGGAGTTTCAGTCTCACTGTAAAATGCTTTTAGGTCTGGGGTTTCAGATCGTGAACCAGGGCTTTTCAACCCCACACAGGCTCGCTTGATTGACCAATGGGGTCACAAGGGAAACTCACAATCTTCTTTTTTGTTTTAGTCATTTATTTTTTAAACTTTTAAATTATAATGAAAAATTTTGCTCTATGCTACAAAGACAAAATTTCTGTGTGAATATTTGAAAATGTTACTAGCAGTTGCATTCAAGCAAGCTGCATTTTAATTAATAGTGCACATCCTGTTGTAATCCTTTTCACTATCCTAACACATAGTGCACGAATTTAGCCAGAAAACAAGGACAGATTTCCCTGTTCATCTACCCCCGATAAACAAACTAGGGTTGAGTCACAAATTGCCTACTTGTCCTATTCTAGTCTGTTATTGAGTACTAACAGTATCCAGGTTTCCTATGACAGTCAGTGTTTGAATTTTACTTGTGAGTGTGTTTAATGTCACTGAGCATGCAGTAGATAAATATTGTACAGTTCAGCTTAGAAACCTGATGGACAAGGATGTTTTGGCTCTGACGTGCCATCTACTGAGTGTCACATTTAATCCTTTAAGATGCACATAAGATACACAGGGGAACATGTGAACAATGCCTCTTGTGTTGCTGCTGCTTCTGCATGCACACAAAATCATGAGTCCAGTGTAAACCAATATAAACTTTGTGTTTTATTCCTTATGAATAATTCCTTATGAAGCTAAATATGACAGCTGAAATAGACAATTACTGTTACTTAAATAGACAATTTATTGTTACTGACAATAAACTGTTAAAATGTTACAGTAGTCTGAATTATAAATCTGGAAAAAAATGTAGTTTGGCTAAGATTTGGGGTTGCAGAAATTAGGGCTTTATAATAACCTTTATTAAAAACTTCGGCAACTCTTGGTGTATGTCTTAGTAGCTGAGAGAAGGGAAGGGAATTTTTGCAGTGTTTGGGATGGGCTTATTTCCCTGCAGGAGGAACCTCATTACTTCGGCCTGTATTCATGACCTTATTCTTTCAGTCTCCCACAGCTTGTGACCATAGATGAGAAAAAGGACATAGACTGATCAGTTAACAGAGAACATTGTCTGCAAAAACTGAGCCCCTGCTTCACCACTACAGAACAGTTGAGTGACAGTAACACTGCTGTTACAGACTAGATTTCTTTCTCACAACCAGTGAACCTGGGGCAATGTCTTTCCCCTCACCTGAAGGGAGCATCCCACTCTTATCTGGGAGAAATCCATGGGACTTCGAAGTACTGATTATACTCATTACAGCACATCACAGTGTGTTGTAGGTCCAATTAAGACGGTGTTAAAAGAACAATCACCTGCAAAGCCCCGAATATGGAACAGCTGTCCAATCTTGGCTGCGTCTCAAGACCTTGTCCATTAAAACCACTAAAAGGAGTGGAGACAAGACACACTGTTACTGAGTCTGACAGCCAACTATTAAACTTAATGAGTGGAGTATAAACACAACACTCACTGTGCTCAAACAAAGACTGACGTACCTGGTACTCCTACAGCAGGGTCCTAGACAAATTAGAGCAAATTTTGACATATAAATCTCAAGTATATGTTTGCAAATTGTTGAAACATTTAGAATATGGTGTACAAATATATATTCGCTTAGGAATGGTCATGTGGTGCGACTGTGATTTACCCTCCAAATAATATGTTTCTTAAATATGCTGAAAGGTTGGACATTTTAGAAATACGGTAATATTAACTTATATTTATGCCCTTTAATTTCATTGCCCCCTAGGTACATATGCTAGGATGTACATGACTGGTATCTGGTTTTTTTTATTTCAGAATTTTAATACAGTTACTGCCAATACTGGTTACACCACATGATGAGGGATCACACTGAATGACGAAAAGAGCATGCTTCGTTATAAAGATCAATACATATGAAATTCAAGAGAACAAACAATAAACTTGGTCTGCAGTCTCAGAGAAATATTTTACATCAATTCATTACATGGATGGAGGTGTTAAGTAGCACTGGTAGATTTCGGTGTTGCAGGACAATATTATTAAATACATAACCTCTAACTGAATGAGGTGGTGAGGCTATTACACTTGGCTTGTTCTATAGGCCGTGATCTAGTAAATGTTTAGAGAGCCCTGTCATTTTCTTCATGGTTGCACCAGATGATATTTTTGCAAACTGAATAACAGGACTTTTGTTAGAGAATTATGAAAGACATATACCAATATGCTTTTCAGGGTAGGTCAGTAATGCAAAACAGTTTTAAAATTGTGCTTAATATGGTAAAAGTAAAAAATTCTAAGGATTAAGGAGAAATTTCAAACAAATGGTCAGAATTGCACTAATGGTCAGATGGTTGAACCACATGATAAATTGAAAAATGGCCGCTACAACAAAAAAAGTCAGGAAAAATGAAAGTGTGTACATATATACTGTATGAGAGGTACTAGATATTCAACTGGTAAATGCTACAACACTATTGAACATCATTATACACTTAATGATCTCTAAAGCATTGTCTTAGAGGCAGTATGGATATTATATATATAAAAAAAAACATAATTAATGTGCCTGGTATATCAGTGTGACTTTATTCTGTGTTGATTTTTTAAGCAGAATTGTATCTGGTGCCTCCAATACTTTAAATACTTTATACATTGCTCAAGTTATATTGTGAGACTCGTTTGCCTGAACAACACACACCATTAAAATCTGGCACCTGAAGAAATTTCTCAGTGGGGCCTCTTAATGCTCCACTTTTTTCAGATGGACAGTGGATGTGACACCAGATGAGTGTCCTCAGTTGCATGAGGGCAATGTCTCTCCCTGGTAAATACGGTGTATTTTAGATTGGTGGGGAACCCTGTTGGTTCTCCTATAATAGATGTGTAATATGTCAAGATCTCCAGGTTATATGAATTGTTCAGCCTCCATAAATTGGTGCCACATAACATGCTTGTAGTGCAGGCATGCTCTACATCCTCGTAACGCTTCACATGTTTGCACGGTGCTGTGCATTTGCTGCTTGCTGTGTTTTGCACCAAGCTTTTGTCACTTTTTAGATGGCTGATTCTGTACCTCATCCTCTCCACAAATGACAGTGTAGCAAAACATGCCCGAGTGCACCGTGCTGCACCAGTTGTGGTTAACTTTGCTAAATTGTGTGGCGGTTTTCTTAAGATTGGGATATGGAAGGTTTATGTTGAATGCTTTAGTAAACGAGACTGTTCCGTGTAGATCAGCTCAGTGCCTCAAAAATAAGTAGATGCCTTCGGATTTAGATTTGATTGCGATTTTCCTCATTGTTTAGCCTGAAAAGTTTACGTTGGTGCATATGAGCAATTGTAACACTCATTTTAAAGAGATAAAAGTAAGCTAGTGACTTGCTGACCTTATATAACTATGAAGATGTCTATAGTCATGTCTTTTAGTGCATCTTAATATGCACAGATGATCCGTCTGAACCTTTTCTATAGACTGAAACAGAATATATTCTGAATGAAGTCTTAGTTTGGAATATATATGAAGTCCACGTGAGCTCTGTGGAGAAGCTTGTATGTACACTCTTACCCAGGGCAGGCTGAGGGCGTCTGAAGTTGAGCACCATTTGTACTGACACCTTGACAAAATGAATGCTGCCTATGACGTCCTTGCTCACCTCATCTGCACAACAGGAAACACTGGCGGCCTCCCCTTCTTCCTGCTTTGAAAATGAGGTAGTCATTCTCTCATTACCTGACTCTCTCACTCCCCCTTCCTTTTTTCACTTTCTGCAGCAGCAACAGGCTGAAACCTACTTCAGTGCTCGATTATTGCTGGCGGCCGCTGCCCGTCTGCCTTTTCATGTGACCGGAGCCCCCCTCTCTCCCAGCCCGCTTTGGCTCCTTGTTCCATACTAAAGAAAACAATGATTTTTTTTCCTCCTCTGGTGCTGCTTTTTCCTCCCAGCAAGGAAGCATAGCACGAGTGGCAGACACAGAAAGAAAAAGGGAGCGAAAGACAGGGTTAATAGGAATGGAGAGCTGCATTAAATAGGTGGGAAATATCTTCATGCAAACTCTGTGCTGAACTGGATTGCTGCTTGTGCGCTGGACTTTGACACGGCCGGCTCATCGGTACAGACATTTGGAGTGACCTTCCTTCCTGGAGACCCTTAGCAGGAGGACACTGTGTCAGGTGGGCTGTCAGACTTGGGTACAAGAAGGAATAGGGGAGGGGGGTGGAATGTCACTAATGATCTGGTCGTGCCACTGTTGATGTTGAGGGAAGGGTTGAGAAGTGGATAGGGGACGGAGGACGGAGATGAGGGCAGTTTTGGGGTATGGATGTTCTCAAGACTGAGGCTGCTTGTGTTTGTAATTCAGATTGAGAATATTAGTGTTTCTGCACTTTGTGTTAAATCTGTGTTGATAATGTAAAGAGCCAGAATAGAAGCCCTTTTATGTAATATACCTTGAACATGATGTATATGATATGAACTTATATACAGTGAATGTATATATGTATATGTGTGTGTGTGTGTGTGTGTGTGTGTGCGCGCGTGTGTGTGTGTGTGTGTTTATTTGTTTAACACTCCCTCTCCCAATCTCTCTCGGAAACAGGGTGTGTTAGGAGCGTGTTTGCCTGGCTTAACTTGCGAGACAGCTAAGAGAAGAAGCCAAAGGTAATGTCTGACTTTCATATATAGCGTGAGGTGTTTCTCATCTTTTATTACGTTCCATTCCTCATGTCCCGTCGTGCTCCTTGTTCCATCACACGGCGATATTTTACAAGGATTACAGCTAGCTAGGCCGAAGGAACACGTAAAAATGGCACAGCTGTTGGGTTTCTTCTTGTTTTACTGGAAACGGCTTTTCTCAACTCTTTACAGTTTGCCAGTATAATGCTGATGCGTCTGAAATAACAGCTGACATGAGCAACGTTACGTAAATGTTACGTAACACAGCCGAGGTGGAGTTGTATGACACCACCTCAGCTTTGTTGAATTGGAGTTTGTGAATAGAGATACGCAATTAATACGCAGACCATTCACTGGGATAATAATTCTTAGTAATAATTCCAAGTAAAAAAGTCATTAAAACCATGAATAACGCAGAGCTAAGGAAACACTTCTTGTTAGTGAACCATTGAACATTTGGATGGACTGTGTGTAAACCTGTGATTTTACCCAGAAAAGAGAATGGGACCTATACAGAGAATTAAAGCAGAACGTGCTTTCCCACGTTATGCAGAAGACTGCTGCTTAGAATACAGTACACTCATCTGGAGGGATTGAGTTGCCTTTTTAACATGTAGGTCATTAGACGGTTTTGGATGGAGACACTTGCTAAGTGTCTTTGTCTTTGGTGTCTCGGCAGATTCTGTCAGCGGCTGCAATTTTTTTTTTCTTTTTGAGCTCTGTGGAAAAGCACACGATCACAGCCTGGGCCATGGCTTTTTGAATAAGGCTTGCAGTGTAGCCACATACAGAAATAGACATGCAAAATGCTGATAGCTATCAGGGCCTTAGGCTAAGAGTGGCTTGGCATACGCAGCTGCAAGCGACTCATCACTGCGTGGAAACCAGATACAGAAGAACTGCATTTTACGCTTTTGTGTGTGGCAAAAGACAGAGAGAGTGAGAGAGA
Source organism: Scorpiodoras heckelii (assembly GCA_028566435.1). NCBI lineage: Eukaryota > Metazoa > Chordata > Actinopteri > Siluriformes > Doradidae > Scorpiodoras > Scorpiodoras heckelii. The sequence continues at coordinate 8,128,228 of JAOVVH010000032.1, read as the reverse complement.
GAAAGAGAAAGAGGGCAGGTTGTTGTGATATATATATGGTTGTGTGTAGCATAGCAATGGTGCATGGGTGACTATCTTTGGTCCAGGCCACAAGAAACGCCCACAATTGCACCAAATTTTCACAACAAAGGTGAAGGAACAAACAAAGTATTCGGCTTTTTCCAATTTGCTTTCGCATTTATTCAGTAAAGTGGCCAAAGTTCACTTCAGTTAGTATGGTTTATCTCACTGAATCTTAGCATTGCTCAACAAAACAAACATGGAAACTTCAATTTTGTATTTCTTGCTGGACAAATGGACAATTTGTGAATTTATTAGTTAAAAAAAAAGTTAAACTTTGATTTGTTGCCCGCTCCTATGTTTTGTTTGGAAGAAAAGTGGTAGCTAATGTAACATAATAATGTATGGTAAGCTAGTTAGTTAGCTAAGTGCATTCATACAGACAGAGGAAAACGAGTGGTCTTTATTTTGCTTGGTTTTTGACTGACTTGTCATTTGCGTACACTAATTAATTAATCATCATAGTCCTACTGTCAGCAAGATTGTGTCTCAGCTGATGTGTGTAGTGCAGCAGGCATCAGGATTCGGAAGTTTGGACACTTACAACACTGACGAGTGCCAAAACGTTTGCACTGGGATGGTCAATAGTCAGGAAGTGTGTCTTGTTTCTTGTTTTTTAAAGCTACCAGGATGGTGATCTGTCCACCCCCGGGTTCCCATTCTTCTGGACATGGTGCTGCTCTCTGCTGATTGGAGCGAAGTTTACCAGCCCTGCTCTTTTCATGAAATGCAGCTCAGGCTGCCGGTGACCTCCCCGTGTGTCTCTCTGTGCATGTGTGCTAATACCCATGGAAAAATCACTTCCGTGCCTGAAGTTCAGTGACGGCTTGATGGAGCCAGATTTATGTGGCATACTGAGCTCCACTCACCTTCACAGCCCTACATGAAATGCGTGACACTTATGAAATGCAGGAATTGGTTCACTGAGCCAGGATGTGTTGAAATGCAAGTCTCATAATACATCATTCAGAAATACCTTGGGTAATAAAATGAAAGATGCTATTTAAAAGAAGTCCTGTGACAAGAATGAATAAACCCCAGTGCTTTTTCCGAGAATATGACGCCGTGTCCGAATGTCTACTCTGAGATCCGTACTGCGTTTAATTGTTTCTTATTTTGTAAACCGATTATGAATTTCAGCGTTAAAATCATTTTGTCAGCCGCTAATTAACCTACTGGCAGAACCACTGGCAGAACAGAGCTGATTAAAGATGGTGAAATATGCAGGAGCAAAGGAGCACAACATGTGAAGTGTGTACACATGACTGTTCGACTCGGTAATTGTTAGGTCCTTACAGTCCTACTCTTACAGTGTCTCTTGGCATTGAGAGTGCCAAGTGGTGAAATTGAAACCAGCAGCAGTGAGAGTACAACTCCGAGTTTGTAACATGATGTAGACAAGTCTAGCATTTTTCACTCTTCAGAGCTCAGCACCTCAGAAATAGTGGACCCGGGGGTCTCCATCTGTAGTACAGGTACAGTTCTAAACTTATAACGAACTTGTTCTAGTCGTTAATACGTTTTAAAATGCTTTAGAGGTTGTAATAGTGGGAAAGAGGATGGCTCTGTGGGGAAGTGGGTAATTCAGTCACTGCCTTACTGATCACCACTTCGACCCTGAGCTCAGGGTTACTTCTGCTTCTTCTTTGTTCGGGTTTCCTCCAGAAAACATAATGAATAAATGAACAACGTAAGTGATTGTACTTATATAGAAGAATACACTGAAGTACCAGAAAACCTATGCAAAAAGCATAGCAACACCATCTATGCGCGTCATTGGTTGCATCCGCCAGTGTGCATATAAAGCTATAGACATCTATGGAAGCTTCTAGAGCTGTTTCTGCCGTGAGAATGGAAAGTTATCATGATTTTGTGATTTTCAACGTGGTTTAATAGTTGGAGCTCTTCATAGGGTCATAGCATTTCAGAGGTAGAAGCAAAGTTTGTATTTTCTCGTATGAGCATTTTAAGGGTGAACTGTGACTACAAGAATTCCAGCAAAACCTCAAACTTGTGACAGCAGTGTGGCTATGAAAAGACTCTGGGTGAACGTGACCAGTGTTGGCTGGCAAAAATCGTTTCATGCGATAGGTGTGCAGTACTGCCTCAGGTAACATTGGAATTCAGTTCTGGGCCTCAACAAACATCAGTACAACGTTCCCTTCAAGATCCCGCAGTGCCCCTACCAAGTATTAACTGGTATACCAGTTCTTTTGGTACTTCATTGTATATTCAGAAAATGATTGTTATGCATGATATGCCTTGTAGCTTGCACTCAGGTCTCATCCAGGGGTGAAAAGTCAGAATTGCCAACACCAACTTTTGAGAGTGATGTGCCTGTGGAATAGAGTGTAGATATCACGAGCATATCCAATACAGTTGAAACTTTTGAGCTTGACGTTTCTAGTGCCTCTTAGCCCTTTGGAAAGAAGATAAAAAAAAAAAAGAATTTGGCTTTAAATCCAAGAAAACATTTCGTGCATGTTGAAAGATCTCTAACTATAAGCATGTTGACCTGATGGTCACTTTTAACACCGGGGCAAGATTGGATGGCCGTCTGAACCGCTGTAGGGATTCCAGACCTTTTTACTGATGTGTGCTGTTGGTCAGTTCTTGTTGTTGGTGCGGTCGCTCTGGCACATACAATGCACAAACCCTACAAAGACTAAAGTAGCAAGGCATACTCTGTTTCTATGGGAACCATTTTAGAAACTGTGCTTTGTCCTTGATGGAAGCAGGTGGAGTGAAAAGCCGTACTAGTAGCGCTAAGCTAAGAGAGAGGAGAAGGGAGAAGGTGGACAAGAGACAGAGACATAGTTGGAGAAAATAGCTGTGTTAGAGTGGGCAATCATGTGACCATTAGTGCTGGGTATACAGGTGAAGTCCTCCAGCCACTGGAGATCTCTCTCTCTCTCTCTCTCTCTCTCTCTCTCTCTCTCTCTCTCTCTCTCTTTACTAATTCTTCCATACTGATTCAACATGGTTAGAATTTTTCTTATTGCCCTGACTTATTTGTATCTACAACTCTATGACATGGCATTACCTTAAGCTGAAGCAGAAAGGAAATTGCTGTGGTTGGTTCAAAAAAGCAGCGTTAATGCTGACTGGCACATGTGGCAGCACCAGACAAAAATCCGCTGCTAAATTTACCCTCACTTGTCTCCGGCTAAACAACAGCAGTTGAGTGTTTGCAGGTGTTTGCTATACAATGGAACACAACCCACACACAAACGGCGTGCTTTTTCAAACTAACACACACGTGCACATATGCACCAAGCGACTATGTGTATTGTGTAGGTGAGATGTGTTTAAAAGAAAAAAACAACACTCGAGCTTGTGACAGGTGTGTGCATGTAATGACAAAGACCTAGGAGAAGGTTGAGACTCCATGTGTTGGAGGTTTAATGGATCAGGCGTACCAAATCCGAAAAAATGTTGCAGGGAGTCCAAGCACAAAGAATCCAGATACTCATCAAACAAGGAGCAAAACCAACACAGAAGTCAGAACTGAAGCAAAGGTCAGGGGAAATTTCTTTTGGGATCTTTGGGTATCAGAACCTACTCAGTGGAAATATTGGCAAGACTTCGCAGCTACTGAGTTAGTGAATGATATTGACTTGGAACTACCGATCTACCCCGTGACATGTCCTGTTCATGCGTCTGCAAACATGCCAGTCTAGATGTTTTTGATGAAAGTCGCCAATAAGTGGATCATTCAGAATATTTTGAGCTGCGACCCGTGAGCTTTCCTCAGGACCTTTCCCTTCGCAGTCCTTTTATGACTGGACAATAAAAGACATGCCAAATTTCACTCTGGAAGTGTGGACAGGATTATTAGATAAGAGTGCTGCCCATACAGATATAGCCCAGTCTAGAGTTTTTCCAGTGAGTAATGATGGCACCAGTCTTATTTTGTCAAACTCCATGGGGTACAAAGAGGGAAGGTTTGCAAACTTTGCATTGAAAGAACCAAGGGGTCATACCCAGGGACAACAAGCATGAAAGAATGACTCAGAACATACTGGAAGTATTGGCAAGATATCCCAGTAATTTTGTCTATGAAGGTGTCCTTTTATAGGCTATTAAAAGGAAGTGACTTTGGAAGAGGAAGTGTGTCCCCCAGGGAGCTCTATGTTGGCGTGGGGGTGTCCATGGCACGTGGCACTGTGTCAACTCTAAAAATGGTTAAAAACACTTTTCTTCTTCTTCTTCTTCTTCTTCCTCTTCTGCTTCTTCTTCTTCTTCTTCTTCTTCTTCTTCTTCCTCTTCTTCTTTTCTCTGTGTTTATCTTTCCACTTTTATGCCAATACTGGCTTCCTGATAACAGCTTCATTTGAATGTGAATAGCAAGGCTCTGTGAGCTGCTGCTTCCTGTTGGGCAGGGGCTATAGTGGGTGGCATGTGTCTATAGTCAAAACACATGGAAAGCAGTGAGACAAGGTGAGGCGACACGGGCTGAACAGAAACTCACCCTGCCTTTTTTTTTCTCCTATGGACTGAGCAGCTTTCGCTTCCTCTTCTCTGAACCATGCAAATGACTTACATGCTTTGCACTGCAGACTAGGAGACTTCCTGTTCAAAGGTATTTGGAATGTGCATGAGTGCATTTTTGTGTGCAGGAAAAGATATTGGTACTAAAAGCGAACGGTTCTGGAGTGACAATCCACAATTCTCCTCTCCGTTTTCCTCTCCCACAAGTCTCCTCTCCATTTTCCTCTCCCACAATTTTCCTCTCCATTGTCATCTAAACCACAGTTTTAGATGACGCGAGCTCATCTTACCTACTTCAGCACATTTTCGATTATTCAGTCTTATTCACATGCAGTCTTTTATTGGATCACTAAATAGCATTTCTTTTAAAAAACTATTTTACGCTGTTGTTCCTAACCTCGTGTAAAATGGAAATCTAACAATACGTCTAACCTCCATGTCACTTCTGAAAAATGGAAGCATTTTCATCATGCCCACTGAAGCTGTTTTTACCCCTTTGTGACGATGAATAGTGAAAAATGAGCGAGAAAGAGACATTCAGGTAGACGAGCATGCATGTTTGTTACCCAGCATTTTTACCCGTACTTCCTGTCGTTACCTTTGTCTCTTTTTTTTTCTATTTTCCATTCAGTGGTAGAACAGATGGTGACTTGAGCTATGGAGAGTTGGAGGCAACAGTTGCTTGGCGAGTAGATGGGGTTGTAGTTAAGTGGAGAAGCAGCTGCAGCGGGTGGATGAATGAAGCAGCCACTTCTCTGCACTTTTGTCTCTGCTACCACTTGGAGAGAAAGGAGGCAATTAGAAAAACACTATTGTTTAATGCGCTATATATACAGTACATAAATGGCATAGGGAAATTGCATATCCAGCCGAACCACGAGTAATGATTTTAGTACATATTTAGGTTTCATAGCCAGCTTCATCTAAGTTTAACCACTGCAGACAGGTGTAAGGCCTGTGGGTTGTCAGAACAAAATCTCTGTAACTCATTTACTATACAGTACTAACAATCATCTACATTGACATTGGCATTGACACACAGAGGAGTCAGGCTACCCATTTGCCCTCCACTGAACAGGCTGCTGTGAGCTGAGTGTCTGTGATTCCCAGTGGTGGAAGTACTACTCACATGCTTTACTTAAGTAAAAGTATCAGTACAGCAATGTAAAAATACTCCGTTACGAGTAAAAGTACATAAGTAGTAGCAGCAAAATGTAGTTAACATATTAAAGTAAAGAACTGGTTTGTTCCTTCTGACTGATGTATTATAAACAATAACATCATTAGATTGTGAAGCATTAGTGTGTAAGTAGCATCTTACTGTTGTAGCTGATGGAGGTGGAGCTATTTTATAACTACTTTATACATATACATTTTTATATATTATTAGATATATAAGATATCTTTTTCTCTAATCTTTGATTTTTGGTAAGATATTGGATCATTTGAGCATGTATTGAAATGAAATGAAATGAAATGAAACCATGTGACAGTTTTAGAGGGAACAATCACTGTTTGGTGTTGGTGCTAAAAACTCATAGATATCTGTGACAAGTGTGACCCGACTATACACTTCTTGTAAGAAAGCACTGGTTTAATGTTTAACAATGCATTGTATATTAAAATCTTGTTGTTATTCATCGTGTCAAACCTTCATCTTAAAAATAACTAGTAACTAAAGCTGTCAGATAAACATAGTGGGGTAGAAAGTACAATTATAAGCTAGTCTGAAGTATAATAAATAAGTATAAAGTAGTATCAAATGTTTCCTGCTTCTGCCTGGATGGCCCGGAGAGTGCTATCATTAGTGGTCTTCACGCTGTTCCTCAGCAGCTGTCCACGGAAATACGCGACAAGTCTCGGGGATGGACTTCTGTTAATACAATCATTATGTCAGCATTAACAGGGCACATGAGAGAACACATACATTATATGGCCAAAAGTATGTGAACACCTGACCATCACACCCATATGAGGAGGCCCAAACCTGTTCTAGCATAACAGTGCACAAAGCGAGCTCCATGTTAAGGTCAGAGTGTTCTGTGATGAACTGGCATCCCGTCTAAAGTGTATTCCTGCCTCGTGCGCAGTGTTCCTGGGATAGACCTCGCCTCCACCGTGACCCTGACCAGGATGAAGCTGCAAATGTAAATAAAAGGATGTGCAACCGTATGATTATTTAGTTCATTTTTTTGGACTGATTGAATACTGTGTTGCTCTGAACATGCATGATGAATGATGATGCATGTAGGGTTTAGCCTTTTAAAATGGTGGAGTCTTGCATGGCCTCGCCCTGAGGTGTTACAAGCTACATTTAATTAATAGCAAGAACCAGAAAGGCAATTATAATCAGTTGTTCCTCTCTGCGACAGAAGGAAAGGAAAGTCGTCTTTGGAATACTCAGAAGCCTTCTAAGGAATGTTTTTATTAAAAGTACCATTCCCACACAGACTCTGGTGAATAATGGCCTGCCTAATCATTGCCCTGCTCCAATTTACCATTTGGATTAATGGTAGGTGAGGTTTAATTATGGCACACATATTATATTAAGCCTCATTGTTCTTTTTGAGCATGAAGCACTAGGGGAAGGTGATGACTACAGGGGCATGACGGCCCTTTGTATAAAAGAAAAAAAAAACTAAGCATAATTTGTTTCATGGTATCTGAATGGTGAAGGTTTTTTTTTTTTTTGCTGCATGAAGACAAGAATTATTGTACACGCAGGTTTAATAAGAGCAGCCTGGTAATTATCATGTAGCTAGGTGAGACAAAAGCCTGACTCCTGACTTGTGCCAGAGTCTATTATACACTGTATAGACAAAAGTATTCAGACACCTACGCATTATATCTATAGGAGCTTTTATGACATTCCATTCAAAATCCATAGGCATTAATGTGGAGTTGGTCCCCCTTTGAAGCTATAACACCTTCTATTGTTCTGAGAAGGCTTTCTACAAGATTTTGCAGTGTGTCTGAAGGCATTTTTGCCCATTCACCCAAAAGGGCGTTTGTGAGGTGAGACACCGATGTAGGACAAGAGGGCCTGGCTTGCAATCTCCATTCTAGTTCATCCCAAAGGTGTCCGATGGGGTTGAGATCAACTCTCAATAAACTCACCCAATTGTACCTGTTATACAGATGACAGAGTTTAGATTCTCTTAGAAACGGTCTTGAGGACAATAAAAGCTGGATGTCAGCAAATTTTCTGCAATTAAACGAAGGCAGGTCAGAGGTCATCTTTTTCGGTGCCCTTATAATGATCTTGGCCAATTATTCTCTTGTGTCAAGTCCTCGGTTAAAAATCTTGTGGCGATTTTTGATTCAGATCTCAGATTGTGGAACAGTTTACCACCCAATACCCGTCACTTTTATAAACTAGCATTTGAATAACTGAGTCTGTGGTTATTTTTTTCCCCCATCGATAATTGGATGATTTATTGATTTAGTGTCTTTTGTTATGTGTCTTTTATGTACAGCACTTTGGGTTCAACTAGTGTTGTGCTATATAAATAAAATTTTACCTAAATACATAGTTACGTCATGGACCTTGATTTGTGCACTGGGGCACAGTCATTCAGGAACAGAAAAGGGCCTTCCCCAAACTGTTCAAACAAAGTTGGAAGCATACAGTTGTACAAAATATCTTGGTATGCTGATGCCCTAAGATTTCCCTTGACTGGAACTAAGGGTTCTTAACCAACCCCTGATAAACAACCGCATAAATTTATCCCACCTCCACCAAACTTTACAGATAGCACAATGCAGTCCGGCAGGTAACGTTCTCCTGACATTCACCAAACCCAGACTCGTCCATCAGACTGCCAGACAGAGAAGCTTGATTCATAACTCCACAGAACATGTTTCCACTGACACCAGTTTCTGGTTTGCAGCTTTATACCACTACATACGACGCTTGGCATTGTGCTTTGGTGATGTAAGGCTTGCATGCAGCTGCTTATTCATGGAAATTCATGCAATGAAGCATCCAGTGCACAGCTCTTGTGCTGATGTTAATGCCAGAGGAGGTTTGAAACTCTGCAGTTATCGAGACAGCAGAGCGTTGGTGACTATTATGCACTATGCACCTCAGCACTCAGCGACCCCACTATGTAAGTTTACACGGTTGCTGTGGTTCCTGAACGCTTCCACGTTTCAGTAATACCACTCACAGTTGATTGTGGAATATCTAGGAGGGAAGAAATTTTACAAACTGACTTGTTGCCATGGTGGCATCCTATTACAGTACCACACTCAAATTCAGTGAGCTCCTTAGTATGACCAATTCTTTCACAAATGTTTGTAAAGGCAGACTGCATGGCTAGGTGTTTGATTTTATACACCTGTGGCAATGGGACTCGATGAAACACCTGAATTCACTGATTGAGAGGTGTGTCCGGACACTTCTGTCTATATAGTGTATTTATAGTTTGACATAGGAGTGGTCTTGTCCTGTGATCAAGCATTGTCACAACATTTACAGATTTATCAAGCCACCAATCAACCATTTTAATTTCAAAATAAAAAGTCAAGAAAGCACATTTGTATAACAAATGAAATACTACAGGAAAGATGTTAATCCTGCACATAATACCTGAGTCACACACAGAAACCAGCACATTCCCTAC
>JAOVVH010000032.1:8100761-8111248 GCA_028566435.1 Scorpiodoras heckelii | reverse complement strand
GTATTCGCTGTTTCATTACATGTAAATGAAGTTACGGTGAAACGGCTAATCATGATTCATAGCAATGCCTGTCATGATGCTAACAAATACTTTTTACAGCGTCACTAGCTACTAACAACTTGCTCAGCTAAGACGTAAGAGATGTCAGACGACGGACATCACATTCGGATAAAGCCTGTGATGTAGCAGTCATAAAAACGAAGAAACGGAAAAAAAATCAGTTTATTACGTGGCCGTAAGGCACCGCAGTTACACATCTAATCAGACTAGCTGCTGTACTTTGCTAGGCATTTTGCTGTGTCGACTTTAGGCAAATTTCTGTGTATTCTCTGGAAGTGTACTAACACACAGACTCCACCGCACTGTCACCTGATTATTTAAATGGCAGTTACCATATTTATCATTTACTCTGTTAGTATAGCATGTGCGCCACCATGTCATAAAGAAAATACCAATCGCGCGCTTAAAATATAGTTAATGATACGTGTTGCAAGTTTTACGTGTTTGCAAGCATACTGTCCTGTAAATGAATATAAGGTAGCATAATTATGGAAAGCCTATAACGTAAGTAGGCTGCTTGCGTGTGCATGTTCTCTGTATTTGGCAGCGCTCCTCTTAAACAAGAGGTGTTCGAAGGAGCTCATTTCAGCATGGTGGAAGTGCTTTGTTACCGAGAAACAGTTAATTATTAAGTATTAATATGAAACCACTTTGATATCATGCTTTCCTACATGCTTCCAGCAATACTTAAGATTAAATATTGATGAAGTAAAGATGTACTGAAGGTTTGTTTGCTAAAAGAGCAGATGGATCTGTTACACGGTGAGCTATTGCTGGAGCATGCAGGAATGCAGCATCGTTCCTAGCGGTTCATCTTCGGTGGCTCCCGGTGAATATGCTCGGTGCTTAGTTCATATCAACACCTCGCAGGAAATCAAAGCCGTCATGAAAATCACCCCGGAGGAGACAAAGACCTGATCTAGTACACTATATGATCAGAAATTGACCAGGTCTTAATCATTACACTGATATGTACTTGTTGAACAGCCCATTTTAGATTTGTTCCCTCTTTGCTGCTATAATAAGCTCCACTCTTCAGGGAAGTCTAGTTGCAGTGAAGGGAAATTGTAATGCTACAGCATACAAAGACATTTTCCATTCTATATCTGTGTGCTTCCTACTTTGTGGCAGGGGTTTGGTGAAGAACCACGTATGGGTGTGATTGTCACAGGTCCACATACTTTTGGCCATATAAATATACACTCAAGTACCAGAAATACTGGTATACTGGTTAACTGGCAGTTAATGCTTGGTAGGTCCCCCATGGGATCTTGGAGGGAACGTTGCACAGTCCTCACGCTGATGTTTCTTGAGGCCCCAGCATTGAATTGCGATGTTACTTGAGGCAGTGTTGTACGCCTATCACGTGAAACAGTTGTTGCCAGCCAATGCTGGTCACGTTCACCCAGAGTCTTTTCATAGCCACACTGCTGTCATAAGTTCGAGGTTTTGCTGGAATTCTTGTAGTCGCAGTACACTCTTGAAATGCTTATACGTGAAAATCCAAACTTTGCTTCTGCCTCCGAAATGCTATGACACATGTTGAACTATTAAACTGCGTTGAAAATCACAAAATCGCGATAACTTGCCATTCTCACTCGCATTGTTAAGTGATGATAAGATTAAATTGCTGGGGTTTTTTGGCATCAAATAAGCATCAGAAATATTGATCGGGAACAGCACAAGGTCAAATGCTATGCAGAGTAATGCACGGTCCTTAAAGCTAGTCTAATTTAAGCATGGAGAGAAATCAGTTTTTAGAAAAGGCTCTTTCCATCACATAGAGTATGACAAATGTTTATTGGTTTATTTAACGTCACGTCAGCATCTATGGCTATTCCTGACATGAACAAGGTTACATCGATGCACACGTTTCTTCAGCACGAGTTCAGTGTCAAACACAGGGCATCATAGGGCAATTTTGTATCTTCAGTTCACCTAAGTTGCATGTCTTTGGACTGTGGGAGAACACCAGACTACCCAGATTAAGCCTAGAGAGACACAGGGAGGACATACAGACTCCACACAGAAAGGACCCAGAACGTTCCACCTGGGATCGAACACAGGACCTTCTCGCTGTGAGGCAACAGTACTACCCACCGAGCCAACATGCCTCCCCATGACAAGCATATAGTTCCTTTTTTTCTTTTTCTAGACACGTTCTTTCACTCACAAAAAAAATCTTAGTCAATCTGTTTATCTCTTCAGCAGTCATAATGTATTAGGAACTTGGTGTTTTATTTTTTTTCCCTCCAAGGATAGTGTTTCCAAAGCCATTTTCAGCTGTCTCGATCACAATAGCATATAGGCTCCTCTGTAGGCATCACATGTTTTTTTTTTTCTGGCAGCCCCTTCCCTAGGGAATGTTGTTTACTGTAAGACTTGCTTAGACAGGGAACATGAGCCCTGGAGAATCAAAAACGCTGCTTGTTTTTTCTTTTTCTTTCTTTTTTTTTTCTTCAGCAGTCTCTTTGTGAGAGATCCACATGGGATCACAGCATCCACTCTGGAAGTCAGGAGAGGTCACGTATATTTAGCTGTGCAAATTGGATTGTACAAGAATGCATCTGACAGCTCAGGAACTAACATGTACGGCTGGTAGAGGAACGAAGTTGTCGGATTCATCTGGGGTGGTGTTGTGAAGCAGTCAGCTCGCGCATCAGGCTGGTGTGTGGAACGATTGGAGTGTCAACTGTATGGCTCTTTTGGGACGATCAAATCTTGCCTTTATATCATGTTTGTGGTGCCTTTACAATATTACAGCAGCCGTCAGATTTGGGAATCACTGTTTTTGCGATTTAGCGTACTGTGCACATGATCTTTATTCAACTATAACCACACAGCACTGTGCATGCTTTTCAAACCTTTTTGTCAGTGTACAGTTGCATTAAATGTTGTGGAACAGCAACCGTTGACACAAAGAAGTATTGCATGTACTGACTAACCAGTGTAGTGGAGGGTAAATGTTTGCATTTATTGATTTCCTTTTTTTTTAAAAAAAAAGTTTGGCTGTGTTTTTTAAAGGGTGCGTCTCTTTCCGTTGTTATGTCCAGCATCAAGTAAGTAAATAAGGGATAAAACATGACAGACTGTGTTGTTTTAGGAACATAATCCACACTGGGTGGTGTGAAACATTTTAAACTTGACTCATGACTTTGTGTGTGTGTGCGTGTGTGTGCGTGTGTGTGTGTGTGTGTCCCCGAAGGATTAAATGTGACATTGCCTAGACGGCTGGTCAGAGCCAAACCACCTTTCTGTGAGGTCTTTGAAGTCAATCTGTAAAATGTTTTCATACACGATTTCACGCATAGCCACTTTAAAGACACCGATGAGCTTTGTACCTTTCCACCATCGTCGTGAATGTTGTCACGAGTTCGATCTCAGATTGAAAACTTTGACTATTATTCACTAAACTGGAAGACTGGTACACAAAACATATCAGTTAGTAGGTCTGAAGGTGATACAAGACTCGACTCACTATTTTTCTAGACCTTGGCAGCAAACTTAGGGTGTGTTCAGACTTGTCAGCGTTGGTTTGATTAAAAAGAACCCTGGTGCGATTGCTCTGTTAGTGCAGAGTTTGTTAGTGCAAGTGTGAACGCTTCCCTTCGACCTCTGTTGTATGTACGGACGCAATCTGAACCAAAGGCCAGGACGTGATTTTACAAGATGCAACACTAAAAAAAACAACAAAAGTTTTGACTCCATTATCCGTTTTACCGCCTCCTGCTGTGTTTCCAGTTGTTAAAACTACCACCAGGTTTACACAACCCTGATAAGTGCATTGTTCTGACAACTGGCTCACAAAATATACGTCATGCACGTATTATACGTCACATCCTTTTTTTTTTTTTTTTTAAATTTTGGCTCAGTTGTAAATTTGTGAGTGTGCACGCAATAATCTGCTTTGCTCCAGACCAGTAGAACCGAACTACCGAAGTTTGAACACACTCTAAAGTTCAAGCTGTTACGAAGCTTACAGGAAACTAAATAATGCTAAATAAGTAATAATGCTAAATAAACATCTCAGCACAAAACCTTTATCAGACATATCAACAGTTACGAATGTTTTTTTTCTTTTTATTAAGCAGTGCTGTAGTTCAAAGCCGTGTAATCTCTAACACTTGTGAGATGCAGTGTGTAAATGCAGGTGAACACAATAACACAAGTGAAAGAAAATCCTCCGTTTCTTGTAATCCTGGGATGAATGGTGTCACGGTGCCGCTTCTCGCTCCCCCGCACCCCTCGCCCACACGAACACCTCCGCAGCACATACCTGTGATCCAGAAGTCGATTATATAAGTGTCCAGCCAGCCAGGAATAGAAAGGAGAAAGCACATCTACGGAGGAATTTTGCACGCGTTAGCCGGGTGAGCTATTTATAGCGCCGAGGGAGAGCTGTAAACGAGGGAGGCCCGGAAGAGGAAGTGTTGCCTTGTTGTTATGCCCTGCTTGGCATGCCATGGACAACCCCAGGTCAAATGCATTGAGGCCAGATGGTTAAAGTTTGGGTCTGATAAGGCACTGTGTCTAAACCACACACACCCACACACCCACGCTCTCGGATGGTGCTTTGAGTCTGCGCTTCGTTCCCTAGCTTTCTTGACCCGTCTATTTGCGGTCATGTCTCGCTTCACAAAAATGTAAACTTCATTTGCGCAAGCAAACAGAACCAGCAGAGTGCGGGAAGCTGCGCGAGCGCTGAAAGCGCCTCTGAACGCAGCCTGTTGTATAATCCCTCTAGGGGCCCCAGTGCTATTTTTGTTCCTGGATATGCGTCACGACTGGGTATTTTCTCTGGTGACTAGCTTACATCAGTAGGTCTCCTAGCATACGCTCTATCAGCGAGTGTCTTCTGATTGATGGGAGTTTCACTAGGCAGTTTCGCCGCTCATATTTTTGTCCCCCTTCGAAATGGACAATTGTAACGCAAGCCTAGAGGAATGCAGCAGATGACTGAGGAGCCAGTGAAGCCAGACTGGTATGTAATCTGCTTTTATGTTTGTTTATTTATTTATTTAAAACAAATCTTTCCCTGTCGGTGTATGTGTGTGTGTGTGTGTGTGTGTGTGTGTGTGTGTGTGTGTATACAGCCGCACTAAGAGTAGTGCTTGTGTTGATCTGTGGAAATGAAAACAGACAGAATGGCACAACCAGAACGGACAAGCAGGAAAGGAGTGGCAGTGGTAGACAACTTGTTGTCTGTGTCTGTGTGCCGAGAGATTTAAACCTTAAACTGCCGGCTGGACAAGTGCAACTTTTTCCTTCGTTCTTTCCCTCTCTGTCTGTTTCCTCCTTCTGCACTTCTAAGAGCACAATGCACAGCTCAGACAGCCAGACACGGTGACACATTGTAGATCTTAGTCCCTGCTTTTATTAAGGCTCAGTTGCTCCATGTGCCAGGAAATGTCAGTTCCCTCGCAGGACTACGATGATACAGGATAGGTCGCCTTGTCTATGCCAATAGACTGTATTATTGCAGTCTGGTATAGTTTATGACAGGTTGATAAGACACAAGGAAACACCTGCAACACCAGGTTACTGGGCACTGGGCCTAGACAAGATTATAGTTTACACCCCTGAATGCAACTCTGAATATGAGTAGACGTCTTTGTCTATTTCCATTTCAGAATCCCAGCCAGTTCAAAAGTGCACATAACACTCCCGAGAAGCTTTTCTCGCGTATTCGCATATAATCCAGCCTCTCTCACAAGTCATTCACATGCGCACGTGGACGTCTCGCCAGCCCACACTAAGTCGTATAAACACGGGGTAGCCCTGGCATTGAGATTACATTGACCTTGGAAGACGGCGACTTGCTTCCTCACTCCCTTCCTTTACGTCTACCTCCTGTCTGCCTGTGAGGCTGGAAGAGCGAGAGTCGGGCCTCCCGTCTGATAGCTGTGGAATGAAGCCTGCATTTTCTGCCAATCCAGCCAAAACCGTTTCCAATCACAAATTCTCAGACATCATATAATCTCTGTGCGTCTGCTGCATTTCTAGGCTTACCTAGAATCATTTTAAGGATCAAACGTCGGGAAAGTGTCTGCTTGGCAAGGAAGACTACATCCAGTTATGGATTTCACAAAGTGCATTAAACAGGCTGAGGGGAAATTGGCAGTGTGGCTTTTTTTTTTATGGAAAGTTTTGTCCTGGGCGCTCTTACTGCTTTCTAAGTTCTTACATGATGTTCAGATCTGCTAGGAAGGCAACAACTACAACAACAACAACAAAATCATTATTATTATGATTAGGGACAAAATGTGTATGCATCCTGTTGGTATTGTATCTTCTTCTTTCTCTATATTGGAGTCTATGGCAGTCCATATTGCTTCATAAGCTTTTCATGAAATTTGATAGAACGCTTTTTTCTACCATTACAGCGATTGTGATAGAAAAGCACTCTAGCCCTCCAGCTCTAGCACCACCAATAGGGAAAATTTGAACACACATTCACAATAATAACTCTGCACTGTTGTAGAAACTTGGTACTGTTTCCCCCGATTCTTTGGGTCAAGCCACTTACCAATCATCATCAAATTTGGCCAATAAGATTGAAGGCCCAGCCTGGAAATAACATGTTTTTCACATTTTTTACATGTGGGACAGCTGGTCCATAAGTGTATCTCACCAATGCGGTGACGTATACACACCAAACTTTGTAGGTGAGTGAAGGACGATGACCTAAAGGACTTTCTCTTGAATCTCTAGACGGGAATGAGTATACTTGATGTAACAAATGTGTGCAAATTTGTCAAGTAAGAAGTTGGCCGTTTTGGAATTGAATAAAAACTATTTTATTTCGTTCATCATGAAATTTGGATCACAGCATTGTGAAGCCATTCTGAACAAGACTCGATTCTCAGATTTTTGACCAGCAGGACATTTTGTCGCCGAACATTTACGGCATTTGGCAGAGACCCTTATCCAGAGTGACTTACATTTATCTCATTTATACAACTGAGCAGTTGAGAGTTAAGGACCTTGTTCAGGGGCCCAGTGATGGCAGCTTGGGAGGGATTTGAACTCATGACCTTCCAGTCAGTAGGCCAAAGTCTTCACCACAGAGCTGCTACTGACCCTAAAAAGAATATAGAGGTCATGTCTCAGCAAAGTATTTATGTATTGACACCTATCTTGTTTATCAACCTGACCTAATGTTAACTAGCTTTGAGTTCATGTGCAACATGGGAGGCCTTAATCTCTTAATATGCCAGTTATATTTATTATTACACAACAGTTGCATTCTTTTGTAGTCCATAAATAACTTACCCAGGCAAGCAGGAGAGGTATGAAAAACAGAAAGTGTTAGCCAACTAACACACCCAACACTGCACAAGATTTCTCTCATTTACAAGGTACATCCCTACTTCTTTGTCCAGTACTTTGGTTTGGCAGTAGAACAAGAAGTAATTGTGAGCAGATTTTGCTTCTGCTTATTTTCCTGGTTACTATTATTCGATTAAGTAAATGCTAATTAGAGTAAATGTCTGTGCATGTGTGAGTGTGTTACATAAGCTTCTGTCTCTGGTCTATGTAAGGAATCGTGTTTCTTTAATATGCGCTGGTGATGATTTTATGATGGGGATTAGAAGGAGAGGTGAAGTTGACAAAGAGCACAGCGCTTAGGCTTTTGACACGGTCTATGGTTCAAGTGCATAATAAAAAATAATACATATCTATTAGCTCTCGTATACGTAAACAATTTTTTATTGATTATTTTTCATTTGTTAGATGAGTCGTTACTGTGTGGTGTCACCTCTGAAAACGCGTTTGACACTACTGTTGATTGTTGTGTATTTTTATTTTGCCATGTTTAGTATAATCTGGAAGTGTTTTGCAGTACTGACCATAACTGCAAATCATTTATAGCGCTTTCGCAATTCGCTAACAAGCTGTTGTCAGAGATGACATATTTCATGACGTATAATCTAGTGCAACCATTAAGGCAAGGCCATTTTGGGGTATCGAAAACAATTCAGTGACAAAAGGTCACATCGTAGCACAACTGGCCTCGGATCCTCGGTAGCATGTAGACGTTTTGTAAGACTGCTGTGTACAGGGTGTCCCCGTACATAGGAAAAATGATCAAACTCATTATTTTTTTATTATATTATATTTTATGTTTTTAATATGTCAACACAGAGGATATTTTGTAAAAGTTTGGATTGAATATTTAGTAAATAAAGGTACATTTAGCTACAATTTCTCATTTTTCTCATGTATGGCAACTTTTGGGAGACCCTGTACTTGCCATATATGTCTGTGGTTTGTATGGGAGGACCTAAAGAAAGTAATGAAATTTAAAGTACCGGTATCTGTGTAAATCTATATTTTGTTTTACAAATTTCATAATAACCGTAACCATTGGTGATGGATGCATGTCTTCTTCCTGCAATCTACAAGGCAGATTTGTGGACAGATAGTTTGTTTATATGCTGTACAATTTCATGAGAAATCAACATGAGATGCAAATAAGTGCCAAAGAAAAACACTGTATGGCACAGATCGTGGATTAACTCTGATCCTAAAGCAAGAGCCTGACTATCGTGTTCGAAGAAAAGCAGGGTTTGAAATCGAAAAACTATTACAAACATATGATGGTACCATTGCCTTGTTTCTAGTTAGCTGTTTAGCAGAACATCGTGTGATGTAAAAATAAACACTCGATTCATTTTACATGACCATTTTTCTGCCTCTCTTTATGCCTTAGAATTCAACAGGCTGTTTTTTTACTGTGAATTTAAGGCCAGTACATAATAAATGGACTATGTTCTGATGCCTGTTCTGCATTGTGCTATGAATAGGATAAAACAGTCATTATCATTTCATCGTCACTGGGCTAGTCGAAACTATACTGGTTATGAAAAGAGGTGATATGTACATGTGAGTCACAACTATGAATAATTAAAGGGTTGTTTTTGCAGCTTAGTTTCCATATACGGGCTGTATGAATGGAGGTGAAAGAAACTTTGACAATGTTTTACATTGTACAGCAGCCTCTTATTTCAACCATGCAAGATGAATATGGTTTTCCATGACATGGGCACCTCTTCTGTTCTTATCTATCATGTGTCATGCATTTAAATGTGCCTCTACCAAACCTAATTCATGTCATAACATTAATCTTGAAGTGACATGCTAAAGGCAGGCATGGAGAAGCAGAGAGAGAAATGGAGTGCTGCATCCACAACTTACAGGCAGAGAAAAAAAGATGGCTATGGCTGTGCTAGACTTTACACCTCCATCCAGGGAAAGTATAACGCGTTTTTAGCACTCACTGCATGTTCTTTAACACCATGCATCATCTTCTCTACATCATTTGGTGTGATCATCCATCATGTAGCATAACCAGTAATTGGAATAACCGTATTAAAAATTCTGAATATGACATTTAAGTTCTCCGGCTGAAATATTATTCATTGATGCCAGACTAAGATGTGGACTTGATCCGCTGTGGCGACCCCAAGGAATGGGAGCAGCCGAAGGATGAAGTATGCTCAAGGGAATATTAGAGTGCGTTCAGACTTATCGGCTTTGGTTCGATTAAAATGAACCGTAGCGTGATTGCTCTGTGGTTTGTTAGAGTAAGTGTCGAACGCTTCCTTTCGAACTCTGGTGTGCAACAAATCAGCAGATCGAGACCGTCTGAGAAGGTGGATCTCGGTCAGTGTCTAAATGAATTCAGTTGTGGTTCATTTGAAGTATGAACACAACTTGAACCAAACACAGGTCGCGATGTTACAAGATGTGACTCTAATGTGCCACAAGAGAACAGAGTGCATTGAAAACAAAATCCATTTTACCACCTCTTGCTGTGTTTCCAGTTGGTAAAAATATCAACAGGTTTACACAACCCAGTGTGAACGCTAAGCAAACCAGGACTGTAACAATGGATTGATTTTCTTGTCCTTTCTTGGACCAAGGGAACCAAACTACAAGTCTGAACACACTGTTAGTCTTGTCTGTAACAAGTCTGTAAAGTGTATAAACAGGGGTGCAGTTCAGTTATAGGACATACATGCTGACTTACAGAAATTTGTAAAATTACTTCTAATAGCTTGTTGAAAGTTGAACCATATTAAGGAACTATATTATTTGGTGGCTATCACGGTTGTACCACATGATCATGATCAAGACTGTGGGCAGTTAAATTCACATAGTTGCAGGTTTTTAATGTAAATATATGTAAATACCACATTATAAATGTTTCAGCAGTTGCTCAGTATATGCAGGATTTATGCAGTGTATAATAGAATATATGAATATAGAATATATTCTATAATATAGAAATATAGTAGAATGATATAGTAGTATATATGCAGTGACTTGTTCTCTTCTCTCTCTCTGTCTCTCTCTGTCTCTCTCTCTCTCTCTCTCTCTCTCACACACACACACACACACACACACACACACACACACACACA
>JAOVVH010000032.1:8085482-8100189 GCA_028566435.1 Scorpiodoras heckelii | reverse complement strand
CTCTCTCTCTCTCTCTCTCTCTCTCTCACACACACACACACACACACACACACACACACACACACACACACACACCCCACTTTATGGTAGATTTGGTACCACTTGTTGACTCACTGTCATTCTCTCAGGACTTTTCATGTTAGAATATTTCTGTTTACACAGACCTCGGCCCAGCTGGGCCGTGTGATAGCCAATCAACACATCAGTGTTTTCTCCATCTCCCTGAAGATTGCTTTCTTTCTTAGTATTCCCTTCCACTTCATGCTGCACGTGTTATTGATTTAGTCTATTCAAGGAAATCAGCTTTTTTTTACCCAAGACTAATATGGGCGGTCATCTCTGACTCCAAATCAACTTTATATAGAAATAATACATTCCTATATAAAGTGCAAAATTTACATAGTCAATTAGACAACTATCGGATTGACGTCTTTTCATTAGCTGAAATTGATTAGCCGATTGATCCAGGGTTATGTTGCCCTCAGTAATCTTAAAGATCCGTCAGTGGTGCGGCTACATTTGACTAATTATATTATGGTTTTGACCAGTGGTTTAACGCCTACACTTGGACTGAAAAGTATTATTTTGTTACTTCTGGTGTGCTGTGGGAAGTGTATGAGTCACTTGAGATACAGTCATGTCTTTTTCACCAGCTTTGGGCAGTTGGTACGCTTGAAGTGTCTGTTTTATTTTGGTCTCAGCTACACATTTTCTGTTCTAAAAATACAACAATACAATACAATTTTTTCAGCAAGAGTCTCATAAAGACATTAAGATGAGCGTATAATTGAGCAGTGTACAGACTGTGTTCATCACTGTACCATGTAATGCATCAGTTACTGGCAGGCATCTTTAAAGACAGATTATAGGCAATCTGTTGCAAAGCAGTGCAGCTTCATAATAAGTTGGTTGCAAATTCACTGAGAATTATACTAGCTGGGGCTTGTGACGCAAATCTAGCAAATCCCGTGCCAGAGGACTGTGGAGGTGTATTGCTGCTAAGCGAGAACTGAAATAGGCTCCTTCCTTCCCTGCGAGTCAGTGAGGATGTCTGTGGCCTGCACTCTTGCTGGGATAAGCCCTCCATGCCTTCTGTTGAGCCCACACCCATGCCAGCTCCTTAGCAGGAAGAAGGGACGTAATGCCCAGCTTCTGTCCAATGGGCACAGACTTGTGGTCTTGTTCTTCGTCAGAGGAAGAGAGAATGGAGGGAGAAGAGAGATTATGGATCATCAGATATTTTCCTGGAAAAAATTGGCCGAAACCATTATAATATGTCTTGCAATCATTATGACATAAAAACTTAATATTTGCACATTTTTAATTGGCGAGTAGTACACTGGCCGGGTCCAGTGAGTGGGCAGAGCTCCGGAAGTGGGCAGATAGGCATGTATGCCCCAGGACTTCTATCACAGATGGCCCACTGACACTACCCCAGGTTTTAGACTTTATGATGAAAGGAAAGAATAAAAACAAGCCTCATGTTTGGATGAAACTATGGCATGGGGTGAGGCATCTGGCTTTCCCTCAGGTGAAAGGGCATTTGGTGTTGGCAAATAGCCCGTTTCTGAGAGGAAGACAAGTGGAATGGTGTTCAGGATTGGGGCTAGACTCCATGCAGAGCTGTAAGAGAGCATCCAGGAAAAAAGCAGCCAGGAATATCGGCTTAGTTCCACTGTGTAACAGTCAGCCTGCAGGTGAGCCCACCTGTCTCCACTGGCTAAGGCTATGTATTTTCCTGTCACCTCCCAGACGTGAGGAAACCTGCTTGCCATAGTGTAGATGCAAATGGCCACGGTAGAATAAACATCTCAGTCGCACCTGATTTCATTTTTTTATTAGGTAAAATGAGAGCTCTTCCAATGCTGTCATCAGTTATTCAGTAGAATTTCCATAAACATTAGACTTTCTTTTTTCTTTGCATGTTAATAAAGCTGGAGTAAACACAGTGTGCATTAAAATCTATATGATGGGCTACAGGATGAAAAATATGTTACGGCTGATGCCGTATAGCTGGGATGGCGGCACATTCGTGTTCGTGCTCTTACTGTATGAGGTGAAAATAAGCTCCAAATGAGAACAGGCCAGCTCGCTGGAAGATGAGCTGGATAAAAGAGCCCGAGAAAAGTTACATAAAAGAAATCCAGGAAAATGGATTTGTTGGATAGTTGCTATGGTGTTGTAAGTGGCTTCTCAAATATCCACTCATTGTGCTGCCTGTGTGTAAGCCAATGATAGTCTCAAAAATGAGATATGTCACAGAGTGGGACAACAACAACAACAATAATAATAATAATAATAATAATAATAATAATCGCTGTTAACTGTCAAGCCATTAAATGATTACATGGATTTTTACCTGATTTTGTTTACTATAGAGAAAATATCAAACCTTTATAACATTATTTCAACTGCCAGACCGAAATGCGCATTTTATGAACCTGATTGAATGTATGCACTTGTACTGATGGTGTAGTTCACCGTCACACAGCCTACACTTTTTAAATCAAGGTCAGTCCTGCTCTCACCTCGGCATTTTTCAGTGCTCAAGCCTGCAGCACTCTGGAATGGCTGACTTTCCATCTGCTCCTCACCCATCTCTCCCTTAGTTCCAGGAAAAAGCTGCTGCCCCGATCATTAAGACTGGAAAAAACAGAGCTGGCTTTACTCACAAGGCTGGTGGCCTGTGCCATTAAATTATAATGCTTGTTTGTGTGACTCATTCTCATCAGGGACTCTTTGTATTTCTGAGACTTGTTTTTTTTCCCCCCAAAGATTTCTCCTTCCAAATTTGATTTTAAAAATGAATTTTTGGTCTGAGGTGTAAAAGACAAAAAAGAGGTGAAGTCAATTAGCTCTGTTCTGTCCTTTTTACACTGTTCTGGTTACTTTGAAGTTTTTTTCTTTTCATGCCTCACACCACTTTTGGCAGGCCAGAGGCCGTGGCAGTATTTTTAGTCACTGAATGCAAGGAGCGAATGGCCGAGTCAGAAAGAAGGACGAAGTAGGGAATAAATAAAAGTCACAGCGCAGGAGCAGAGGTGGGAGTTGTGGGTTGCCAAGGACAAGGCAATGCTGCTCTATTTAAAAACCGCAGGAGTCTGTGAGTGCTGCTGTCAGGGGGTATGTGTGTGTGTGTGTGGAGTGTGTAGAGAGTGTGTGGAAGGAGATACAGGGGGTGTAAGTGTATGGGGGAACAGCGAGAAGGAAATAGGAAACCGCCGCTAGCATCATACGTCTTATTACAGTGCCATCCGGTCTGACCACATACTGCATCAAACATGACAGCAAGGACAACCAGCCACTGTGACACTGCATCACGGGATAGACGTAAACATACATGTACTGTATATGTCATGAAATCTTGCATTTATTTTATTACAAACCTTACATACTGTATACACTTATAGATATAGTACATATAGTAATTCCAGTTTCATTTGTAGCAAGATGTTGATTATATATTGAACAAATTATTAAGAAAAGTTCACATAAAAGCTTTTCATGACACTGCGTTACATGAGACTGCTATACTGTTAACCAAAAAAGGCACTGGGAGTTAATTCAGTGAAAACCTGACAACAACAAAAAAACAGACAAAGCTTATATTACTTTATTTGAAGTCTTACAAATTGTAAGGCTTGATCTGGAGTCCTATAAGAGTGTTGTAAGAGAATTCTGATCTCCACATGTATCAGGGTCACTCTAAGTACAAGGCACACAGTTTGCCATCTCAGAGCTAAAAAATAGGAGCCATAGGAGAGAGAGAGAGAGAGAGAGAGAGAGAGAGAGAGAGAGAGAGAGCATGCAAAAGGAAAAGAGACAAGAGCTGGCCACTTATCCCTCTGCAATCACCCAAACAGACTTGCCAAACAAAAGCGGCGTAGGAAGCTTTTTCGGCCACTATGAGAAACCAGATCTTTATTTGGTTTCTGTCTGTGTTTATCGCCCGTGGAAACAGTCAAGGCCAGCCAGGTTACAATGAGAAGGAGCACCACAGAAGAGGAGGAGACACCATGGTCAGATTGTATTGTTTTGGACAGACTTATTGCGAGGGTTGTGTTTAGGTTGGTGTGTGAAAAAAGGTTCTTAGCATAAGAATACAGGGGTTTTTTGGGTTTTTTCTTTTTTTTTTTTTTTGCATTTTAGGGGTGCTAATTAATAGATTATTCACAACAAGGTACTGTACTATTGCACTATTCCATATATATATATATATATATAGTAATGATATTCACCAATAGTACATCAACTAGGTTGGTGAGGACACATGGACCAGTTCATATATCCACTTTAAATTTACACACATGCTGTCTTTATGACTTTCTAATTATGAATACATCATATTAAAAAAATGAAATTGATAGAGAAGAAAGAATTCACAAATTACTAATTTTAGTATTTGGTTGTGAAGATGCAATTTGAGCAATTACAGATTGGACAGATTTACAGATTTGGTATTTACAGATTGGAGATGTCTATGGTAAGAAGTTGCTGTCTTTTCTGCTGCATTATGGTTCAGTTTTTCCAATAGGATTTGCACCAGGAGATTGGCTCAACCATACAACGACTTCTTGAGTGATTTTGTCTAATGTGTCTGGGGTTGTAGTCTTGTTGAAACGCCCATCTTCTTCACAGATTCGGTTTCTCGATGGATGTAATTAAATTCTCCTTTAATATGTCCAGCATTCATGTTTCCTTCGGTACCATGTAAAACCCCATTAGAATTTCCAGTGAAGCCGCCTAATATGAAGATGCTCCCATCACCGTGCTTCACTGTGAGAGTGATATTCGTAGTGTTCTTGCGATCACATGCACCACCCTGCTTTCTCCAAACACGAAGTGCTGAATTTTTGCCAAAGAGTTCTATTTTTGTTTCATCTGATCAGAGGATACTGTGTGCTTCTTTTTAGTAGAGTAGTTTAGTATGAGGCGCAGGTTTGGAAATGATCGTGGCACAGCTCATTATTTATTCTTATTGTTCTCTGTGTAACTGTCGCTTCTGCTTTCAGGTCGTCCTGCAACTCTTTTTGAGTGACTGCTGCCTTCTGTCTTACCCTTAATGCCATTAGTTTGAGTGTGTTGTGAAATCTTGTGTGGCTCACCTGTCTGGGGATGATTATTTGTGATTCCATGAACGTTCACATGCATATTATCAAACCAGTTGCGCTGCAGTCTTTGCTATGGTTGTTGCTTTTTCCATTCAGCTGTTCTAAAACCAGGTGCACACGAACACGGCATTCATATCTAAGACTTGATGTATTTTTATGTTATTATATATATATATATATAACGTAGCATATATATGTATGTCAGATGTGTCTGGAAACTTATTTACCTTCATTGTACACACAAGCACACACAAACAAACCTCTTGAGCAGATGTAGAGCATTTGTGTCTGGCCTGCAGGAAGGGAGGAATGTGGAAACCTCATAAGGAACCTCAGATTTTTCCATTCCTGCTGTGTACACATCTCATTATCAATTTTATATGAACACTGGAAACTCCTCCAGCCTGGGAGTCTGTGTTAGTCTGGCCCTTCATGCTCTTCTACCCAGTGCACGCATTCTTTGTGGTGGTGCATGGAGTACTGCTTTAGTTTTATAGTTATACTATGGCAAACTAAAATACTAAATCATTTAAAATAATACTTGGGTTCATAACAAGTCTATTTCTGCCACACCATGTACGACTGAAAACTGACACATTTTTTCATTTCAGTTTTCATTGCCTACTTCCAGTTACACACCAAGTGCAGATGTTGATCTGTGTTAAAGAATGGGGCTGAACGCAATTATAGAGACTTTTGCGCTGGACTGAATGCACACTGCTTGATTGTTTATGTCCTAAGCATGTGGTAGCCTATATGGGTCGGAGCTTGAATATTTCCTCTTCCACAGGACCACTGACATCATCAGCCAAACCACAGGCAAGAAAAGCTTATGGAATAATATCTACCTGTTTTGCCTCCTTACAGAGGCTGACTGGTAAATTTTATTATGTATTTGGGTTGGGTTTTTTTCCCCCCCACCTGGCTTTCCAATGCCTCTTTAAGCACATGTAGACAACAAGGAGCAGAATATAGCACTAATCATGTTTGCAGTTAAGTGTATAACTGTCCTCCCATCATCCCGGTTTGACGGCACAGCAGCTGCTACGTTTATGTAAGAGCTGTCAAAATGCTTGCACACTTACACACATTTCCGGACAGACAGTGGACCTCAGCAATACAGCCCAATGACACCTACACACTTCCTCTAAAGGGAAATCCCCTTCAGAGAGTAAGCAGAGGGATTACAGGTGCCCCCTTCTTCACAGACATGGTGCTGATGCTGGAACCAGTGCTGGCTCAATTAATCTTTTAATCAATCTCCAGTTTCACTCATTTATAAGAGAACAAACCATTTTGTAATCAGAAGTATGAATTTACTAATGCCCAGTTTTAAACAGTAACAACCGTGGAGTTTCGTTTCTGGCTTCTCGTTTTTCAAATGTCTTCCTCAGATGATCAGGTCATAGTGGAGATATTAATTCTGCTTATTGTTCCTGTTCCCAACAGTGTTCAGGACTTATTTATATGTCATGTAAGAGGCATGCTTGAATTGTTATGGCATTGACGACATACCTGGGTCATTATACATCGCTGGTGTAAGCACTGGCACCAGAACCAGCACTTACACCTACAGAATACTGTGTCTGTAGTGTAAATGAGAAATATCAACAGCGCTTTGGCAGCGTTTGCAGAACATATGAGGGAAGTGTGTCAGTTAAAGCCATCAGCCAGAAATGGTCAGCCCATACCACAGGTCCCGAGACAAAGATTGAGACTAAGACATCTCTTTGGTTCCATGTAGAGCAGATCAGACATTATGATCTATGTATAAGTGAATATTTTGAATTCCAGTAGTAATATTTAAAGCATCTTTGTATGGAGTTAGGCTAAAAGAGAAGATCTGAATGCTGTAACAATCCCTGTGTTGTAAGCACCCAGTATTGGCTCATTCGTGTCTGTACACACACGTCATGTTTTTATACTGACAGAACTAACAGTAGACCTATGCTGGAATGTCTCTTGCAGCTTCATGAGCAATACTAAGTAAACCCATACGTCAGGCCACTCTTTGGGCATTCTCAGTGTGGCCTTTCAATTGTAAGCCATTAGCTGTAAATCATGATAGCTTTCACAATCAAGCCCCAACCAGGTTTGATCCCTGCAGACCTCATTACCACAAGTTACCAGACAGGGCAAAAAAAAAAAAAAAAAGAGAAGGTGGAGGCAGGAAGGTGACTGTGGTAGGGAACACACTACGCAAACAAACGAAACAGGAAGCACCAGGAGGCTGCGCTGCGTCTCAGCGGAGCTGGAAAAAAACAATTATCACTGAGGTTCTTTTTAGGAGGAATGATGGAGAGTCCTCCAAGAAGGCTTGAATGAATACTGCTACCTCCCCTGCACTGTCTCCATGACGCAGCAGCTTCTCTAATAAATGGAAATTCATTGTCTGGAAACAAACCCGTTCCTGTGGATCGGTTTCAACATGTTATGACAGACATGGAAAATAAGCAAGAGGGCTGCACCATTTTTCCCTTTTCCTTTGGCAGTGGTATAGCAAGTAGCTCTCAAAAAAGCCATTCAAACCAATAGGGGAAATGTGTGTTTGTGTGTAAAGGAGAGGGCAAGTGAGAGTGTGCATTCATGTGTGAATTTTTCCATGGGTAATATGTCATTGTGGGGAAAGATGGGCTGAGTTCCACTTCCTTCACTAGGGAGCATGTTGTTGTGACAGAGAACATGAGCGTAATCTGAGTAACTTTCCTCCAGTGGAAGCTAGTTTCCAGGCCTGGAGGTGCTACCTATTTGCTCAAGACCTGGGTAAGAGGGGTTCGAGGCATGTCTCTGTTGAGCCAAAAAAACCTGAAGCTGACCTCTTTCCAAGAGCACAGGAGTTCCGATTGGTGTAAAACCCTGACAGACATATCTAAGATTTCCGTCCTCTGGTTTATACATAGCAAATCACAGTTGCAAAACACTGTGTGTGGGTGTGTGCAGGTGTTAGGAGAGCTAGACACAACGACATGGTTCCGCCTTCACGTAACACTCGCAAACCGCTCGGGTTTAAGATCCTGCTGCTCTGTAGGCTGTCATGTGCCTCAGTCACATCCTGGTAATAAAAGTAAAAAAAGAGCTACTGAAAAGCTACCTTATGGGGTGGCAAATTAAAGGAAAAACTGGTGGCTCTGTTATGCTGTGGCATGTGGTGCCATGGTTCGAATCCACTTGTTCTGGAGTGATGGGTCGCTTCAAAACAGCACAGCTATAGATTTTTATCATCTTTAACCTGTGATGTAACATTTCATCATAGGGCTCACGGAATGGTTTCATGAGTGTGGAAATGAAAACGATATACTATTGCTTCTGCTTTCACCAAATTGCAGTATACCCTGAGGAAATATCTTATCGAACACTTTTGTTTCATCGCTCCAGTACAGTACCACCAGTCAGCTCGTGGTGGCCCAACACTTTACTAAGACTTTATGCTGGTTTTATCTTTAATTTGTTACCCAGCTGTATGTTTACTGTTAGAAATACATCACTTCAAACCTAACCTACAGTCTACTTGTCTTTCTGACTGCCTTATGCCATGACTTTGCATTGTATACACTTTCTATTGCCTTTCCTGGTCTCTGTTATTTTTTATTTTTTTTGGAAATTGTTTCAAAAAGTCACCTTTATCTATTGTATGGAATGAAATTAGAGTCATCCGAACCTTAACCTGAATTTGTAATGCTTAAGAACGGTGTGTAAATGTCAAGGTTTTTAGGTTAAAAATTCAGGTTAAAAGCAGATGAAAATCAACAGGGCTGGGACCGGTCTGATAAATGTCCTTCTCTGGCCCACTGAATGAATTTCAAACCTGTGCCCTCAATGAAAAATCTCTTGTGGACTGAAACTGAACCGAAATATTTGGGGGGGGGGGAAGCTGCTTTTGAGGGTTTCTACTGGAGCTCACTTGACAATCACTTGGATTCGCTGGTAAAAAAAAATATGTCTGCTAGAAATCAAGCAGTTGTATCAAGGAAAGGTCGCACAAGCACCTTAAAGTTGAGAACGCTGCTTTACTGCAATGTATTGCCATAAACTGTAACCATAAAATGAAGCCCCGCCTTCCTGAGCGCAGAGCTGTTTTGTGATTGGCTAGGACTGAGTTCAGTTAGAATCGGGATTGTTTGCTCATACTGAGCATCCCGGATAAAACTTTCAAACCATAAAACTATAAAATTAAAAAAAAAAACATCGTTGTATTAGACAATGTATGAGACAGAATCATTGTATTAGTGCCTGCTGCTTCCACTATCCCTTCACAGCCCCCAACATAAAGTCACTAAAATACTGTTGAAAATTATTAAATCTGTTTTAATCATCAGATTAAAAGCCCATTGAAAGCCCAAAGCAATTTTTTTCGCTGGGAATAGATACAAAGGCTCTTAATTCAACTTGATGTATAGGTATACAATTATAGAGCCATTTTTTGGGGAAAGCAAGCACAGATACTTTTACACTGGTAACGAGACCACTGTATTTATGGTTGTTTTTAGAAATGACTTAAACAGATGTACTGAACTGAAACTGTATGCAGTATAAAGAAGACTTGTATTTTATAGTTTTTTTTTTAAACACACTGTTTTTTTTTTTTTCTAACATTAAAACTGCATCACAACTACCTCCTGTGGAGTTTAATAACACTGAGCCTCTTCCTGTAACGTCTAAAAAGATTAGACGACCTTTCCATGCAGAACATTTCAACCCGATTCTTATTCTAAGGTTTTTGCGCGTGCATTGCGTTTAGGATCGCATGTGGACCGAACCACGTTTTTTTCAGTAGGGTTAAATCTCACGTATGTGTCCACTTGTGTCCGAGTGCTTTTATTGCATTACCTGACATGTTCCAGTCAACAACCACTTGTCACCTTTGTGTTAAATGAGCCTTTGCTTTCCACAAGGTTATGAATGACAGAGATTTTACATGTGCGCTGCCTCGGATTTGTAACGTGTCTGTAACAATACAGTTCTGAAGATCGAACAGTTTAACCTGTACATAATTAAAGGATGATGATTTGATTGCGTTTGTTTTAGATGAATAAAAATATCAGTCACCACACCCTGTGTTATTCAGAAAAATGCCTTTTCGTAAGATAAGTACTTTCTGCAGTCGAATACAAAAATGTTTTTCGAATGGTCTGTTTATTTTTGCCATTCTCTTGATAATTAATTATAAAGTTATATATGGCCAAAATTTGTGGACACCTGACGATCATGCGCATATTTGCTTGTTGAACATCCCATTGCGGATTTAAAGAGCTCCACTCTTCTGGGAAGGCTTTCCACTAGATTTTGGAGTGTGGCTGTGGAGATTCGTGTTCATTCAGCTACAAGAGCATTAGAGAGATCAGGCACTGGTGTTGGTAATAGTGAGGAGGTCTGAGGTGCAGTTGGTGTTAAGTTTATCCCAAAGGTGTTCAGTGGGGTTGAGGTCAGGGCTCTATTCAGGACACTCGAGTTCTTCTACTTCAACCTTAACACACCAGGTGTTCATGGAGCTCGCTTTGTGCACAGGGGCACTGTCATGCTGGAACTCATTTCACATCAAGTGTCTTGAAACTCATAATACAGTAGTGCTTCGTGTTATAAAATGACCCCAGGATACAATGAACCACCCACTGTTTTCTCTCTGACTTTTCCCTTGTTTATCTTTTCTATATTTTCCTATTCCCCTTACCTAGCATGTCTTGTTTTTTGTCTCGGTGTTGCTGGGTTAGGATCTGGCTGCCGTCCTTATCTGAAGTGGACTATTTCTCGATGTGTTTCAGCTGCACTTCATTATCAGTGCATCATTAGTTTTATAGAGGTTTGCAAAGGAAATATCCTGAGGAGTTATGTGTAAAGGGACAGGTGCCACAGCACAAGCCTGCACTCTTTGTGAGGTGAAGTGAAGCGACAGAGGTCTAGAGTATACACCAAGGGAAGGCAGATTGGTGTGTTTGGCCGTGGTGCCACCCTCTGCCTTCTTTATCTTTTTCTAAGAGTGCTGAGATGGCAGCCAGTGGACTAAGAAGAAAAATTGCTTGATTGGGACTTGAGGGATATGGTATTTTTGTAGAGTTTTACAGTGTATAGTCATAGTATGTTCAGGTGTTAGTAGAAAGAAGCTTAGGGTGGATGAAATATCACATATCAAAGACTAGTAAATTTCTTGATTCCATGCTTCTGCAGTGGCAAGTTTGCATTTCACTGCTGGCAAGTATATCCATTAGTGTTTAGCCATGTCTTTATCCATTCAGGAGAAAATAGTATTGGACGACATGGTGCCATTTGTTCCTGTTGTGCAGGTTTGAAGAATTTTTTTAAATTAGTCACTATCTCAAAAATCTGAGTGTGTGTAGAAGATTAGACAGTGTCTCTGCCTCTTGCCCAGCCATATTGCAAGCGTTATTAAAAATATAAAAATCTATAAATTGCTACATTTAATAATATTATTTTTGAAAAAGATCCCTTTTGAAAAAAGTCGTCTATTCAAAACAATTGTTAAATTTAGCTAGTTTTAGGTACCATAGTTTATAAAATCACTTTGTTCACTCTTGTTGGTTTGCTAGTTATAATAATATCAGTCCAATGAGCTAGCTTAGACGTCAACAATGTGCAACTTGTCGGACAACCAAACTGCAAAGAATTCCCCGCCGACGGTCTTTAAGAGCTGTTTACAGCAACACATGACTTGCTTTTGCTACAGAGCTTCAGCTGTGTGTTGAAAAGTGTGTGTCTTCATAAGGCCCGACTGTCATGTCCAAAACTTTCAATCACCTCATCAAGCACAGCCTTTTACTCATCATCGAACAACTCGTATAGAAGACATCTATTGCAAGAAAAAATACTGGAGGAGATATCAGGGTCAAATGAAGTTGTAAAAAGGACAGACACTGTTGCTGAAAATAATCAGAGGAGATGTAACACTCTGAACCCTGTCCACCCTGAAGTTCTCTAAAGTGCTTCCTGTTCAGAAGACAGCTCAATTTTTAGGACCACATACAGCAAAATTCTTTGTAATACTCTGCATAGAAAGTTGCATCATAGAGTGTCGTAGCAGCAGTCATATTCTCGTGATTGTGATCAGTTCTTAGGATTGAAGGTTTTTTTTACTTGAATCGAAATGTAAAAATGGAAGCTTCTTTCTGTGCAATAGTGACTATATTTATAATGTGACCTTGCCATGAACCTCACATTTCCCCTTTTCATGAACTCACTGACAGGCATAGTTGGTTATCTGGTAACATTTTGTGGATTTCTGTCCCTCTTTGCCAAGACAGATGATTTCTTGTGAAGATTTGCTGTTGAAGATTTATTATAAGCTTGTTTGGTCTGTTCTGGAGCTCAGAAACAGCTTATTTTGTCCATGTGAACTATGAATGATTCCTTTGGTGTAGATTACTGGAAGCTGTCCTGTTGGTCTTTTATTTGCCTTGACAACGTTTCTCTTTACATGGAACACACTACACTGCTGGTAGGTTCAGGGAGCTTGTGGCTTGGCATAACTAATCCCTACTGAAAAAAGCTCTTCTCTGTGGCCTCAACGTCACCCTTCCAAAAGACTGACAAGCAGAACAGTCAAAGTAATCACTCTTTGTATATATAAACCTATTAATGGGCCACTCTGTTGTATGCTTGTGACCTTTCTACTCTATCACATTTTCAGCTTAGGAACCAGTTCCCTAAGGCAGGATTAGAGGTAGTTTCACTTTCAGCATGTTATTACCATAAAATGCCACTAGAGAATTGGTTCAGATTTTTATTTTTTTTTTTGTCGTTTCACGGAGAGATTCCTAACACCAGTTTGTACGGTTCCAACATAAATCAGATTGGAATTATAGGGATGGAAAGCACACTCCCATGCGATGGTTATGTAATATAGGAAGTGCTATTAAGTGAGAATGAAAATGAACGTTCTATTGTTTAGCCAAGAAGAAGAACCAGAAGAACCAGCTGTCCGCAACCATTTTGGGTTTGTTGAGATTAAAAGAAGGCTCAGGATCTACACAATGTCCTTGCACTACCTCATTACCTCATCACCCCGGCACAGTCGAGATCGGTGGGAAAAGAAAAAAGAAAAAAAAGCCCAGTACGCTATCCTACTGTGTTTTGTTCCTATAATATATTTTAGTGATTGCGCCTCTCTAATTTCAGTTCAGAGTTTGGAAAGCCTGTGAAATTACATTGTTGTTCTGTCTGGCTTCATGCCGCTCTTTGTTGGATGTTAATAGATGCCAGTACAAAACGAGTTTCCAAATTTCTCAGCCTTGTTTTCATTTAATGTGTTTGCACAGGGGCACTATTAAAAAAATAGACATTTCATACAGCATATGCTGTTTGTCTACAGCTGGGCTGCTGGAGCACATCAATTACATTGCCATAAAGCTCTCGTTTTGACAGACAGATGAAGAGTCTGGCTGCTATTAAACCTGTGCTTTAAGGATAGCCAAGTGCATTAAAAAAATATATATATATACAAGAAAGAAAGAAATGAGAGCGAGAAGCATGTAAGAGAGAAAGTGAGTGGAAAATGAACAGACGGGCTTGGATGGCTTTTACAGACTGACTCAGAATGCAACACAGCGCCAGGTCCTTCGCCTTGTATAACAACCCTAAGATTGGCACGGATGGCATGCTCTTGACTCATGGTAATATCATGCAGAGTCTGGTCTTGTTCTTTCTGCATAAGAGTAAGCCAGAAAGAGAAGTGGGCAGACTCGCTTTACACCACAAATGGCACTGAACTCCGTGACCTCAGCTTGTCCTTCAGTGTGATATATCTACTACATCAAGAGTCACGGAGGGACAGGGTGGGCTAAATTTCTGATGGCCCCGCAGCCTTGGTATGAGTATTCCTGAATTTATGATCAACGTATTATCCTTTAGTCCCACCCTTGCGTCATGTGATGTTGTCAGTGGCTGAGACTACTGAGTCTCACTGAGACTTCCCTAAAGTCAGCTTGTGAGAAGGATTATAACTGCTGAAGGTTTCTGCTCAGTGCTGTGCTGACAGCGCCAACAGGAAATGTGAAGAAAAGCACCACTTGTGGCAAAAAAAAAAAAAAACCTTGATCTGCACATCATGTCCTGACGCAAATACCACTTCCCCCTTTCAATCTGGATTGCGGAGCTCGAGTTACAGTAGTCGCAGTTGTATGTGGAAGGGGAAAGGGGGGAGGTGATGAAGGGGCGAGAAGATGACACTGATTAACCCACTCTGGAGGCAGCCAACGTGCCTTGTACAGAGCGGTTGAGGATCTGTGATTAATACCCATTAAGCACCATGTGTCTTCAATTTGTCACAGGCCAAATCCTGTTCCCTAACGCGTTGATTACAGAGTGGGTGCCCGGATCTTTCCCTACACCTGCTGGACCCTCGTTGTGTGCTATGCTTGGTCACGTGGCACTGCTCTCTGTTTAGGGCTGGAAACATCAAATGAGCACTAACTTTCGTACCCGTGATACGCCTTTCGCAACATTTCACATGTCATGAAAGCCATCTTCATAACCAGCTCTTAATGCAGGGGTGTCAAACTAAATCCAGAAAGGGCCGGTGTGGGTGCAGGTTTTCTTTCCAACCAAGCAGAAGACACACACTACTGAAAGTTAAGATCCACTGATTA
>JAOVVH010000032.1:8057960-8083220 GCA_028566435.1 Scorpiodoras heckelii | reverse complement strand
CACACAGAGAGAGAGAGAGAGAGAGAGAGAGAGAGAGAGAGAGAGAGAGAGAGAGAGAGAGAGAGAGAGAGAGAAGGAAAAGGCAGAGCATTATGAAGGCATTGAAGATGTCAGGCTGAAGCAGGTGCATCTGACAGGGTGCTCATCGGTTCCTATGGTTGCAGTGAGAAGTGAAGACAGGTTGATGACAGGGGTGGCTCACCCCAGGGCTCTTCCTGTCCTCTGATACAATTAGCCAACTTTCCTGTATTACTTCACATTAAATTTTCATCAGTCTGAATAATGTTGTGGAAGTGAGGCAGTAGGAAGTCCGGGCACCTTGATGAATTGTATCCACTGGAGTAAATGGAGTTTCGAGTTTACACACTGACATAGATTTATATGAATTGGAGTTATTTTTTTTCCCCCTCAGACGGCAAAAGGAAGAAGGTAGAGTGGCACAACGCATAGCAATACAGTGTGTCTGGTGTTTTCACTTTTGTTCAAAGCTAGGCAAGATTGTTAGGATGTGCAATTAAACAGAATAAATGCATTCGTTTTGAACTGTGCAAGGTTATACAATCCTGAGATATGTAAAATTTTGTAAATATGACCAATTGTGTAAATCCAAAATTTTTGTAGTGTTTATTGGTCACTTCTAAATTCCAACAGATCCCAGTATGTTTCATGCAAGCAAGCGTTAACAAAACACATCATGTGTTTGAGAATCAGAATGCTGGGATTAGGCACATGCAATTACATGCTGTTTATCCAATTTCATTATCATTAAGCAAATCATTTAGGACCTACTGAGTCATCTGTGAAAAACATGCTACTGCCGCCCGCAGGCCTCCTTCCTTTTTGCGATTCGGGTGGTAATCTTACCCACGAGACAACCTTACATTTTATTCCATGATCACTCGAACCTTTTATTTGCATTGATCACTTTTAAACGTTCCTTAGATATCTCAGGATCGTTCAGGCTTCTGCTGTGAATTTTTCTGCTGTGATACATACAACCCTCTCAGCAATCGGCAAACTCCTCTGTTTCAACATGTAGTACGTGTGACTTGAGGTGAGAGATGTTCCGGTCTTGATAAACCCTGTTTCCTGTGTTTACTCTGGGTGAGCGCCATCACAGATTGTGATGCAACTCCGCAGAAATCTCTTGTTTTTCTGGGTGAGCTGAGGCTGCCTCGGTGCAGAAACATCCGACTACAAATGTTGTTTGTAATATCTCTAACCATGAGGAATGGTGGAATTGTGTCTGGCCAAGTTCACAAGAGGGAAAACAAGATTAGGATATGCATTCTGGCCTTATGCTTTTGCAGTAATCAAGCTAATGGAAGCCGTGGTTCATTTCAGCAGTCACTTTTATGTCCGTTGACCTCTACGTGTGATTGAAGGAGGTTTCCCAATCATTTGGAAAGTTGGAAGGATAGTTTGGAGAAGCCAGTAGTGACGGTCTGTCCTCAAACATGTTCGTCTCATGACAGCAGGAATGCTGGGTAGCAGTGCTAATCCACAGAACAGACAATAGACCAGTTTACCAAATGATGTATTTATGTATGAAATAGATTAACAAGGCGTGGCACTGTGATACAGCAGGTAACGTCGCCACCCCACAGCTCCAGAGTCCTCGGTTTGATCTTCAGCTTGGGTTACTGTCTGTTTTGTAGCTGTACACAGCCAGTGTTTAAGTATATCTGTTTATGTGTAATAATGAATATCTGTGCTGACTTACATTGTAAAGAAACTTGCCCATTCAGGTTAAAAGTAATACGAAGCCGTTCTGGAAATGAGTCATATAAACATTTCACTTTCAAGTCTTCAAGTAAAATTCAAGAGCTCTGAATCATGCAACACGTCATAAAGGTGTAATCACACATTATGGGAACAGTTTATGGGAACTTTGAATTAAATGTCTGGCGTTAGACAGTGTTAGTGTGTACTGTCTTGCTCGGATAAGGACACTGTCTTATCTCCGTCAAAGGCACAGCCATTTTATTTGAACAGACAACAAAGAAGAGTATTTTAACCTTATACACACTGCTGCTTACTATCCAACCTTTAGTTATTTTCAGCCTTAGTAGTCTACTGATTTGTAGACAGGGCATGTGGATTAGGTATAGTTATTTACTACTGTTCAGCAAATGAGAAGGGAAATCGCGCTTTGTTAGATTATCAGTAAGCCGGGCGCTTTATTCTAGCTCAGATGGGATTTGTATTTTGTAATGTGTCTGGTCCTGGTGCTGTCAGAAAGGTGCTGGTAAAAGGTTAAGGACTAGAATGGAGAATGATGGAGAACATGAGAAGGGGTGGATAGCGAACGGGTTGCTATTTGTTTTTCTTTGGCAATGAAAAAAAATCTGAATTAAAATCAGTTTAAGTTTCAGAATATCATCTCTTATCATAGTTCCTTCATACTTGTACGTGTTCAAGTTCTCAGTCTGTCTGTGATTCTCATGAATGTTTGTAGAAATGATATGGAATATTATCATCGTAACCAGCAGACTAGATTTTGGACTTGATCCAAACAGGCTGAAGGTAACAGCAAG
This sequence comes from Scorpiodoras heckelii, assembly GCA_028566435.1. Lineage (NCBI taxonomy): Eukaryota > Metazoa > Chordata > Actinopteri > Siluriformes > Doradidae > Scorpiodoras > Scorpiodoras heckelii. The sequence continues at coordinate 8,080,683 of JAOVVH010000032.1, read as the reverse complement.
GTCAACTTTCTTCCTGTTTGAAGTATATTTTAATGATATTTTGTCATACACATTAGTAACAACAAGGGACACTTGGGTGGCATCAAGTTATAGTTGTTCAAGATGCAGAGAAATAGAGCTTAATAGAGCTTAATAGAGCTTTGTTAGTCCTTTTAAGGGTGCATGCTTCATGTTCTTGGAAATAATCTTTCTTTCTTTTGTCCTTTCTTCTCTCTCTACAGTGGTCTGTGTAGTCTCAGCACCCTGGCTATAAAGGATCCTTTCTGGCCTTTCTGGTTCCTCCATATCACCCGTTCGCCCAAGAATCTCTCGCAGCACTCCTTGGGTGAGTCCTTCAGTTGTTTCATGTTCAACTCAAAGCCTGGGTGCTCATCAGAGAGCTAGGCTTGGTATACATATAGAGTGAATGGAAATACAAAAAAAAAGGCAAAAGGAGATACAGATGTTCCAGAACATCTGGCAAGGCTGGTAGCTGAGGCCACATGCCTCCCAGATGGAGAAGGGCATTGTTGATGATGTCTGATTTATAGCTGTTGTTAAAACTTCTGGTTTATTTTCTCAGAAATGTATAGTGTTGTTGGAATTCATTAAAAAAAGGTTTTATTAATGGTTAATATTTATTGATATGTCTAAACAAAAAAAAAATACAAAATTCAGCTCCCCTTTAGGGGATTCAGAGCCTGAGCTGCAACAATGGCCTTATTTTTTTTCTAGTACTTCTCATAGCAGTGCTGGCCACCAGACTATTTGCTCACCAGATCTGGAGCTGTTAACCTTGGACAATGACTACAGCTATTTATTTAGTCTGCTCTGAGTAAAAAGGGCCACTATATCGGCAGATGATAGCACTCTTTCTAGTGGATTTACGTACTCACTCGTTTTCTTCCTCTTCCCAGTGGGAATTTATCCGTGGAGACTAAATCCACTTATTCCACTTGCTTTGCTAAAGTGGTACATGTATGCGTTTCCACAATGTTATGTTCGTTTACGTTTTTCTGGCATTTTTTTTACTTGAATATTGATAGAATATGGACTTGGATATGAACTCGGGAAAGGAATGTGTGCTGTTGCTAATCATGGGTTAAACATCTGTTAGTTCACAGGCTTCAAAATATTAGAAAATATTCAACATCTTTAGGACATCGTCTTTCTACCTTCAGGCTCCATTGTTTTAAAACTATGTATAAATGGCTCTAACACCGGGATATTTACAAACAGAGAGAATTGGACGCAGTTTCAGTGAAGCACAGTGTTTAAAGTGATCCAGGGAGAAAGACAGTTAGTCACCGCCTCTACAGCTGCTTCCTGACATTTCTGCAAAATGTTGTGGAAAATTTAATGAAGGCTAGCCGGTTTCAATGGTTTTAGTCTTACCCAGTGGAAAGTCTTACCATATACAATTAAGACCAACATGAAGCCTCACTTTTTCCTGCTTTCTTTTGTTTTTCAACTTGTAGGGCGACGCTCTGTGGTTCGTCCGGGCAAAATGTACATTTAACAACTACAGCTGTACACCATAAAACATGGCCTGTAATCTCACTGCTTTACACAGCCCAGCCTTTAAGATGCACCACATTTCTGCAGTCATTATCACAGATGCTGCAATTAGTAGCAATTAATGCATGACAGTGTCAAGTAAAATTATGTATCATTTTGTTAAAACAGCTTAAATGCACTAAATGAGCAATAACATAACGGCATTGTGTTTAAAGGCATTTAAAGCAAAGCAGGCTATTTCTGAAACATGCCAGTTCTTATGTAACATATCCCTAACTAATGGATCCGATAACAGACTTTATACCTGTGCGCATATGTTTCGGTGAAGTTCATTCTAGTAGGTGTAGTCTGGAGATGTAAATGAATATGAATACGTTATACTGGAGGTTTTGAACAAATAACGTGTTCTGAACAGATTCAAATACAGATACACAGCGTTGTGGACTCAAATCACATGACTTATCACACATTTGCTTACTTTCGACTTTCGCCATAATTAAAGAAAACCTGCAACTCAGCTCTGACTTTCGTCAATGATTCGTGACTTCGCTTGAACTCGAGGCATTTGACTTGGCATTTATTTTTAAAATCCCAAATTAATAATAATAGATTTAACAGTATGCAGTGAATCTACTATTCTTTTTCCCAACAAGAAAGACATTTTCTGTAAATCAGCATCAATCTTCTCTTCCAAGGTCAATCCTCAGCCAGTGCGATCGCCAATCAACCTGCACTACACGAAAGTTAAAGAGCGCTCATTCCCCAGTGATAGAGACACTTCTGTAGTTCTGTTGTTTGCAGTAACATAAGGGCTTCCAGCAGCACGAGTTCCCAACAGCTTTCACTGGAATATTTCCATCCCACGTGGCAGTATGGTCACATTATTAGGTCATGACATTACTGACATGACATCATGATATTGTCATATGCAAATATCTGTAAAAGCGGGTCTTTGTGGTACAGTTGACTGTAATAAGCAGTTTAATCAACTGGACGTATTTCTTATTGTACTTGCCCACATTTGCTGTAATTCTTGTAGTCACGGATCACCCTTGAAATGGTCGTACGTGAAAATCCAAACTATGTTATGTTATGACCCAGCTCACAAGCTCCAACTATTAAACCTTGCTGAAAATCACAAAATCATGATAACTTGCCATTCTCAAAGCGGAAACAGCTGTAGAAGCTTCCATAGATGTCTATCATCATCAAAGGACACAACCAGTGGCATGCATAGGTGGCGCTGCTACGTATTTTGCATAGGCTCCAGTACCAGTTTTTCTGGTACTTCGGTGTATTATCTTGTACAGGTTAAGGCCAACTGGCGTTCTACTGGAATATTAGGCACATCTTAAATAAATTAACTGATTGCAGCCAAATTTACATCTAGCAAAAGCCCAGAGTGCTATGAACAATCTGAGTAGGTCATTATTAAAATATTATTAATATGAAGAGAAATTATTCTTTTTTTTAAATACATACAGTGTGTTTGTCGAAGAGTATGGGGATGGGTTGGTTGTCCCAAACATTATAGCATAAGACAAACTTATTAGGAACCCTATCAAGCAGAACACATTCATCAAGAGAACGTGATGCTTGGATCAAACTTACTAATTCTACTGATTCAAAATTGATTTATTATATCAACATGTTATCAAAGACAGAGTATTAATGAATTAATGAACATGAATGATGTTGCTACTGAAAAACTGTAAAACCGAAACATCCATGCAACTAGACATACCACATGCAGAATATGACTGCCATTGAAGTGAAAGAAGCCTACCAGATTGCAAAATTGTTGCTTTAGCTGTTCTTGAGATATTGAAATGTCTCAGTTGCAGCGCCCCCTATAGATGAACTTTTACAAAATTTGGTGTGTGTCTAAAGAATGCGGCAGTGATGCAGGGTGTGAAATTTCATGACGTTTGAGCCTTTACATCACAATGTATTGGCTAGTGAAGTTGACTGGGAGACTGACTAGATCATATCAGTGATGAAAGATTGGTGAAGAAAATAAATGGAAGAAGGAAAAAAAACTTAAAAGCATATTGTGCACATGTAGCCTATGTTTTAGCTTATGTCTCTACCCTGTACAAGTTTTAGCTTTGTCCTGTAGCACGTACGTACACTCAGGTACATTGAAGCACAGATATGTGCAAACTTGAGAAATGGTTAATCCGTATGACAATCAACCCCACAAGGACACTTAAGAACAGAGTAAGACTGTTCTAATGACCTCCAGACTTGATGAACGGGAACACAACATTCAGAGTACATACCACTTTGCCCACTTTTTAGTGACTAATAGGTAATAATAGCTAATGAGCTTGTACTTCTGTTGCCTTATCTTATGGTTGAGAAATTTTAAATTTACTGACAGACTGTGGAAAGAACTGTATAACAAGTTGGCATTATTTACAGTAATCATCGCCAATACAGTTATAATGACAGGTTAGCAGATTGCATCATTTACACTGTCATATCTCTGCACAAATCACAAGCAGATCTCTATTTTTTTCCCTCCACATGGGTATTTAGTCGTCTTTTGAGAGCAAATTCCCGTCATTTGCCTAAATGTGAGCCTGTTGATGCCCTCTTTTTCCGGCACATTCACTGGATCCCTCCTGCCTCCTTCTAGTGCCTGGCATTGCAGCTGGAGGATAATTGTGTATTCGACCAAATGTCTTGAAGGGCTGTGCAGTGCTGCGAATCCGGCTGACATCGCTCCCAGCCCACTCTGACCAAGCGTTGTGTAACTCTCCCCCCCTTTCATAACACAATTCATCAACAACATAACTCTGCATGTTATTCATGCCTTCCCCTCCCACACAGGAACTGTCACCCACGCTCCTCACCCCATCTTGAGATGGCTGTGGATGCTTCCCACGCATACTTTCTCTCTCCAGCACTCATGCACTTGTACATGCATGCGCGCACACACACACACACACACACACACACACACGAATACAAAAATGCTAATAGGCACATGTACACCCAAACACACATATTCAAGCTCTCCTGGCTGTGGCGTTAAAAATACCTCATCTTATTTAATTGCTTCCTTTCTGCTCCGCATATCTCACTGAGAGCTCTTTTTCTTTTTTTGTTAGTCTGCTTCTTTATGGCAAAGGAAATAAAACTGTGAGTTTTTTTCCCTCCAGCCTGCTTCCAGTAAGCTTGCGTTTGCCTGTGTGGGGACCTGGAATGTGCAATATAAATCTTTTTTTTTTTTTTGACACTGCAAAGGTTTGTAACTTCCATCGGCTGACCATCTGGATGTGATTTAAGCTGGCTTCACTATCTGTGTTGGTCTCCCTCCCCTGATGCATGCCATGCCTAGCCAAGGGATCAGTTTGTGCTTCATCTTGCGGGTTCTAATGAGGAGTCAGCAGGACACTCCAGGTGGCTGACTTGTACACATTTAGGGTGATAGATCCAACAGACCTGCTAACACAGTCCAAAAAACACACTGTGGAAAGTGCTGGGTGAGGAAAAAACACGTCTTCTGTAAGGCGACAGGACAGATAGTAGAAAAGGAAAGTTACAATATGTGCGTGTGATGAGTATTATGAGTGACGGTGTCATGAGTGTATTATTAGTGAGTTGTTACTGAGGGCTTTTGTCTTAGAAACTTCCTGAGCCACAATATCTTTCCATTGTTCGGCCAAGGGACCTTGAAGGAAAGATGGTAGCTAACAAGCTTGTCACTGTCTTTGCAGAGTGTGATTAATAATGTGTGAAAGAATATAAATAATCAGGGAAACAATATGTGCCAGCTGTAAGAGAATAGAAGTGCAGGATCTGTGCTTCAGTCAGACTCTCATGCTCAGTGCTGTGTGCCAGTTGGAACTGTAAAAGAGCTGGATAATATTTAAAACACAAATCTAGAAAAAAAAATCAGCATAACTCACTTGTCTTACAGCATTGCTCCTTTTGACATTAAAAATTCACATGTAAAAACCCAGAAACTGAAAAAAAAAAACAGAGAAAAGGATCCTACAAGAACTAGTTCTAATGCTTTCCATTTATTTTTCAATGAAACCAAATGCCATACTCGTTGACTGGAGAGTTGTCAAGTTGTTGAATTAATCTGTCATGCACATAATGACAGGAGGAAAAAAAACTCTGCCTGCTCTGCTAACAGCATACCTCCATGGTTATCATGGGCAGATTGTCATTTTTCCAGCATAGAAAAGATGTAACCTGATATCTGGATCATACACCCTGGCTCATCAGTAACACCATCTTCCTCCTTAGAGCAAATTTGGGTGGGGATGCAAAGCCCCGAGGTCCATACACTCCTCATTTTGACCGCAGCCCAACTTAAAGCAGAGAAGTGAGGCATTGTTATCTAATTAAGTCAGTGTTTAACCACTGATCTTTGAGTTGCAAGAGTGTTTTTTAGTATGGAAAAATCCAACCAGCCTTGATTAAATTTCCCTTTACTTGTTTATAGCTGTGTGTATAATATGTGTGTAGTATTCACTTTATAGCTAAGGCATACTACCGGACTGGACAGGACTATTCTTAATTCTTAAAGAATATCTTATCTGTTGTTTTTTTTTTTTTTTTGAGTTTGTGCTAGTATGTGCTTTGGTGTGTGTATTTTCTACTTACTCATTCTGTTCTGAAATGATTATATCCTTCTCACATATTCATGTGCACGCACACAAAATGTTTTTGGTTTCTTTTTGTTTTACCAGCTCATCGTTATGAACTATGTAGAAGGGAAAGGAGGACAGAAGGAAATGCTTTCTGATGTAGAACGATAGGCAGCAATAGCTGCGTCTTGCCGTTAAGTGTGATATGAGATTTACTCCAGTTTTTGTGTAATTGCTGTCTTTTAGGCCGCATTCTCAGAGCTGACACCCATCAGTCTTGGAACTATCACTGACCCTCATTTTAATTGAAGAAAAGCAGCCGAGATCACTATAAAACTGCAAAATGATAATCTATGTAAAAAAAGAAGGTAACAGATGAGTAGCAGCTCATTGGTTAATGATACTGGACTACTGATCAGAAGGTCATGAGCTCAAAGCCTTCACCACCAAGCTGCCTCTTTTGGGCCCATGAGCAAGGCTCTTAACCCTCAAAATGAAATAAGTGTAAGCCACTCTGGATAAGGGCGTCTGGCAAATGCCATAAAAGTACATGTAAATGTAAATGATACCTTAAAGGAAATTATGTAGAAGATGTATTTGAATCTGGACAGCATGGTGGTACTGCGGGGAGCATTGCTTACAGCTTCACAGCTTCAAGGTCCTGGGTTTGATCCTGAGTTTAGGTTGCTGTCTTACTTTGCATGGGTGTCCTCTGAGTTCTTCAGGTATCTCCAGCTGTCCAAAAACGTGCAGACAGTTGGACTAGTTACACCATGCAGTGGTTACAGCCTTAGTAGTAAATGAGTGTGTGTGTAGATGGTCATCTACGATGGACTTGTGTAATTTCTGCCATGTTGCACAGTGTTGCTGCAGTAGGGTCTGGATCCACCATGGCTATTATATTATATTCATGGTATTATAACTTTTAAATGCAAGTGACCTTTCAGGATGGAAAATCTGAAAAATAATTATTAGGTTAAACGTGCGGTAATGTTGTTGAGCTTGAATTTGCATGTTTATTTAATTATTGATTAATTAGGCTATTTAGGTGTATGTGCACTACTTTTGAAGTATATTACTGCATTCACTTTCTCTCTCTCTCTCTCTCTCTCTCTCTCTCTCTCTCTCTTATTTATCACTTATAAAAATGGGCATGCTGCTAAACCATTGTTAGAACTGCACAATGCCGTTATACACCAAAACCAGAAACCCTTGTGCCACTTGTGGGTTCTAACTCATGATTCTTGGCTTGTGAGCACATATTTTCCTGTGTCAGGAATGGAAGAAACTGAAAACAAAACAAACAATAAGTCAAAGTTTCAGGTACTATAAAAACCGCTGGCTTTTCTGGTGTGCTATTTTTAGTGCTCATACCAGCCCCCAGACATCGCTGTCACATAGTTTCCTGAGTATTTCACATGCAGCACTGAGATGAGAAAAAAAAGAAAATAGAACATGTTGGGCATCGTGCTACCACAAACGCTGACTGTACGTAGTCTTTTGGGGACATAATATAGCTCACGACTTTATAGTAGAGTGTAATACATGTTTACTTTTAAGTCTTGATACACGGCTAAGTAGAAAAACAACAGAGAAATGAACATGGCATCATCTCTTCATAGTTTTGCCTTTAGACACCCACACACATCTGACATTAACGTCACTTCTGTTCCATAGGCTATTTTTAGACATTTGTGTCTTTTTAGAAAATGTGTGGGCATGGTTGTTAATGGTGAAGAGAGAAAGCTTCTTTGTTTCTTTTCATTGACAGCATTTAACATGACCATTAGAGCAACACCCTCTTACGGAACATTCAGCGTAATTAATAAAAATATTTCAATGTTAAACTTACATTAGAATGCATCAGTGAAACGATATCCAGATATTGTTTGTGTATATTAAAAATAATTGTTCTCTCTTGTTTTCTTTTGTAGGTACCTAAGGAAGACTTTTGAAGAGAACAGAAGTCAGTGTGGAATTGGATGAAACTAAAATATCTAATGAATATAACCATGCCAAAATAAAAACTGATGGAAAGAGGTTTGGCTGCTGGTTATAAAAAGGCATTTTTACAAATTCAAATCTGGATCAGTTCAGAAAATGGAAATGGGGGACCTTTTGTTTAAGTGTCATTGTTATTAAATCACCTGGCATGACTATATATTTTAATGCAATTTAATAAACAGTAACCTTGAGAAACCCAACTAAAAGTACAGAATAATGGAGCCACATGGAACAGCTCCTGGACAAAAATGCAGCAAGGAACCACGTGAGAAAAACTCTTTACAAAGAAAGTGGGTCTCTGAGCCCTGTGCTGGTACAAAAAGAAGCACTTACACAGAAAGTTCAGAAAGTGGAGTCAGTGGAACGGTTATTGCAGCTTCTGGAAAGCTGCTTTTAAGTGCAGAGTCTCAGTCGTCTGCAGAAAGTCAGTTTTTTCCCAGGTCTTATTCCTATCAGTTACAACATTCATACCCACAGCAGCCCATGCAGAAGCCTTTCCTTGCTGGTACAAAGTCACAACCTGGTTTGGAGCACCATGCTTGGCCTTTTCCAGGCAAACTGCAGTCTCTACCACAAGATGATATGTTTTCTGTGCACTCGCGTTCTCATGGAGCGTTCCCCCGTCAGAAGTCACCAAGTTTACCTAGTGCTTTTTGCCAGTATTCACAGTCAGGCTCCGAGCAAAAAGAGGAAGGACCTAAGAAGGAACAGAAACCCAAGAAACCAGGCAAGTACATTTGCCAGTACTGTGGAAGGGCATGTGCTAAGCCCAGTGTGCTTAAAAAACACATACGATCACACACAGGGGAACGGCCCTATCCGTGTGAACCTTGTGGCTTTTCATTCAAAACCAAGAGCAATTTATATAAGCATAGAAAGTCTCATGCCCACGCTATTAAAGCAGGACTTGTTCCCTTCTCTGAGCTGGCAACTCGCACAGATATTGATCAAGCATCTTCAGTTGGTGAAACAGAGGTACAGTCTGATGGAGATCAAAGTACTGACACGGATGAAGAAACTGCAGAAGGCGCCGTGTACCCTGAAAAAAGTAGCTCCATACCCCAGATATCATTTGACTCTGACAAAGGCACTTTAGATAAAGGCGGTGAACCAGCATATGCAGACTCAGCGGAAGAGATGGCCGTGGCATCTATGAAAGTGCCTATCTTAATTGTTCCTAAACAGGGGCTTACATCAACAACCATAGAATGTACCCCATTCACAGAAATTAGGGGATCCAATATGAGAGGAATGGTCCAGGGAGATGAGTCACATACTGTTAAACAGAGACTTGCATTAAGACTCACTGATAAAAAAGGCCAGGACTCCGAGCAGTCTCTAAACCTGTTGAGTCCACACAGTAAAGGTAGCACCGATTCTGGCTATTTTTCTCGTTCAGAGAGTGCTGAACAGCAGATTAGTCCACCTAACACCAATGCAAAGACATATGAAGAGATTATGTTTGGAAGATCTTGGTATTACAGACCCATCTCCAGATCTAGACATCCAGTTACAATTGGGATGACTGCCACTGCTAGTCCTCACCCACAAAACAAATCTGCCATGATAGAAATGGACATGGGAAAGATATCAGAGGATCACATATTTTTCAGAGAAACCTTTGCTGAATCACAAATGGTTGCAGCGTGTGACCCAAAGCAGTATCCTCGAGGCTCTCTCCTGGAAGCTCCTTCTGAGACAGGCCCACTTTTAAGAAGTAACTCAATGCCAACACCATCCCCTACCAATCTTAATGTTCCATCAGCTCTGAGAGGGAGTCACTCCTTTGATGAAATGATGTCTCCAGATGATGTATTTTATCCAGGGGCAGCTGGTCTAAGGAGGCTGAGGAGACAGGCTGCTTTTGAGCATGGGGAATCTGAGAACTATGGCAAGATGGGAGGTGCATTCTCGACAATGAAAATGGGGGAGAGAGAACAGTTGATGTCCGAGTTCAAAGGCTCAGGATCAGAACTTGCTTGTCCTGAAATGCGCACAGCATATGGCAGTTATGGTACAAAGGTCGGAATGTCAGAGATGACCACAAGAAAACGTCGAAAAGAAAAAAGTGTTGGTGATGAGGAGGATTGCCCTGGGCAGTATGATGACATGAAAAATGTCTCACTTGAAACATCTGGGGACTATGATCTAAAACAAGGAAGTCAGGAAACTTCAGTGACTGCCCACACAGGTAGAGGATCTATGTATGGTGCATACAATTCATTGGAAAGTTTTGATAAAGTTGGTATGTGTCCAGAGGATGTTATGCTTGTTCAAGATACAGACCGAAAGGCTGCTGTCAATGTAATATCTGTTATTCAACATACAAACTTGCTTAGCAGGCCAAATTCATTTGAAAAGACTGAGTCAATTGAACATCCATCTTATCAGCCAGAAAAGCCTGTTGGCCAACTCTCTGAGCAGTCTGACCCTGAGAACATTGATGATGTGCAGAGTCCTGACTCTGTTCTGAGATCTGAGAGCATGGAGCATCAACAGCAAAGTGACAGTGAATTAGCATCCGTTTCACCCAGTCAGCAATATCATATGCCCCACAAGCTTGTACGGCAACCCAACATTCAAGTACCTGAAATTAGAGTCACGGAAGAACCAGATAAACCAGAAAAAGAACCAGAGCTGCCAGTTAAAGAACCAGAGAAGCATGTAGAGGAATTCCAGTGGCCACAGAGGAGTGAGACTCTGTCCCAACTCCCAGCAGAAAAATTGCCCCCAAAGAAAAAACGTCTGCGTCTTGCAGACATAGAGCATTCCTCTGGGGAATCAAGCTTTGACTCTACCTGTACCAGCCTGTCAAGGAGCCCGAGTCAAGAGAGCAACCTGTCCCATAGCTCAAGCTTCTCAATGTCATTTGATAGAGAGGAAAGCATGAAGTCAGTGTCACCAACTAAGCAAGATGATTTTAATAAACAATCAGAATTTTTAACTGTACCAGGGAGTGGTCATTCGCTGTCAATACCAGGCCATCACAAGGAGATGCGTCGCTCCTCATCAGAACAGTCACCTTGTGGTTTACTGACTGAGGTGCCAGAAACTCGTAGCAAATCATTTGATTATGGAAATCTGTCAACCAATTCTAGACAAGGGGAGGTATATGCCAGTGCATCATCGATGAAGGAACGTAGACGTGGATATCTGGTTAGACAGGCATCTCTGAGTGTCTATCCTGAAGTCGCACCTCAAGAGCAATGCTCTGATTTAAACATTAAGCAAGAGCTGTCTGACCCCCATGCTTTACCTTCATCTTGGCAATGCACCTCAACTCTAACTGGTCCACCCCATCTTGCAGCTGGAAGTGATCTAGTAAGACAAAAAAGAGGATCGCATCACTTGCTTCAGCAGAGCATCAGCGAAGACAGTCAATCAGATGACTTGCAAAAGTCACCACGTTTGCCAGGCCAATTGTCAACAGACAGTGAGGCTTCAGTACATGAGCACATGAGCCAGGATGTAATGCAACACTCCTCACTTCCGAATAGCTTAGTATCATCACAGTTTTTTCAGACCGTGGTCTGGTATCCTGACCCAACACGACCCAGACAGCATCAGGGTATCCATCAGCTGCAGAAATTACATATTCGACCACCAAATCTACAGCCTAATCTACAGAAAACCCACCAACCTCTTCATCAAATACAGGTGCACAATGAATCAAGTACTGATGGGGCAAGCCAAACTTATCCATATGTCTCAAGAGCTTCTCCACAAACTATTGGCACTTCAAAAGTGCTCACTACAAACTCAGTTTTCTTACAGCAGATTCAGCCAACCTTTACCACTCAAAATGTAGGGTCACAGTCATCACTTCCTGGAATGCTAGTTCCTGTTAGAATTCAAACAAATGTGCCATCATTTGGTAGTGTTATGTACACAAGTGTTTCACAAATTCTTCCTCCTCATGCTCAGAGTACGAAATCTCTCAGATTAATAGCCCCAGACAACAAATCTTCTAGTTCACTTACGGGTATATCTTCAAAACACCCAGCTGGGTTCAGTTTATCAAAAATATTAGGTCATCCAGAGGGATCTTTACAATATCCACTTTGGAAAGTTCCTGACCCATTACCTGGAAGACTGAACACTGGCATACCATTGTCCTTGACTTCAGGAACTATTTCGACTACAGATGCCTCCTCTAGTATTGGAGGGAGTAAGAGAATGCTGTCTCCAGCCAGCAGTCTTGAGCTTTTTATTGGAACCAAGCAACAGAAACGGATCAAGGAGGAAAAGATGTATGGTCAAATAGTGAGAGAGCTAAGCGCAGTTGAGCTAAGTAATTCAGGTGCACCCAATGATGGTGACGCATCACCACAGCCTGATGTTTTACAGAGAGACGACTTAGAAGATGATCTGGAGAGGATGTCTTCATCTCCACCAGCTAATTACCAATCATCTGTATTCTCCTCTGCATCCGATGTGCCACACAAGGAAAGCTTTACTCCACCTCTACAAATTGTGATGAACACTTCTAAAAGAGCAGAGTCCCCAGAGGAACTTGATATAGACAAATCCACTCCAGAGGCTACCTCAGGCCCTGAATCAATGATCTCTTCAAGTGACAGTCAAGATGAACTAAAGCAGACCAAGATCCCAGTAAACATGTTGGTGCAGCTTGCATCCAGTCAGGGTGGTGCTGGATGTGGGAGCACTCTCCTGCTCACTGACTTAGCAGATGTTGATCAGTTCTTTCAGTTTCCAAGTCTACGTACGACAACAAGTGTTAGCTGGTGCTATCTAAATTACACCAAGCCAAACTGTGCTCAGACAACTCCCTTAACATCTGTTTATGGCTCTTGGTGTGTCAGCACCTATAACCCAAACCCACTCAGCCTCAGCACCAAGGCAACCCTGGCATTACTCTGCTCCAAACAGAGGAGGAACACAGAAACTTATACAATGGCTGCTATGTATCAGCCAGGGACTGGAAAACTTGTCTCATCCCTGTTGTGGAAGCAGAAGTTTGAGCAGGTAATGAATTCCCAAGGCTTGGTATAAATGCACTACATGAAATTTGAATGAAATTATGACCCCACATACTTGAGTATAGATATGAAATATGCAGACCACTCAAATATGTATTTATTAATATGCACATATTCACTCTTATGTTCAGAATTTGAAGCATCTTCATGTAGTAATTTTTTGGTTTACATTTATAGATGAAGCCAGAGCTCATGAAGCTGGATATTGGCAAGCTGGGAAAGAAAATTAAAGGGGTAATCTCAAGGGACAGGGTGAAAGAGGACCATGGAGAGAAGGAGGCTTCATCAAAGCAAGCTGAACCCACACGCATTAAAATCTTTGAAGGAGGGTAGGTTCAGATTTGTATCACCTTTGTAAAGGTGTCTCAAGCCATAGCTTCTACAAATATTCACTTTATGTATATGAAATAACAGAATATAAATATGCAACCATGTGTTAAATTCAGGTACAAATCCAATGAGGACTACGTTTACGTGCGGGGCAGAGGCCGGGGAAAATACATCTGTGAAGAGTGCGGTATCCGCTGTAAAAAGCCAAGCATGCTGAAGAAACACATACGCACGCACACTGACGTTAGGCCCTATGTCTGCAAGTTCTGCAACTTTGCTTTTAAAACAAAAGGTTGGTTCCTTCTATGCATTGCGAATACTTTGTTGTCGTCCAAGTGTACAGTTTGAAAAAAGACAACAGCACATATCAAAAACAACCATATCCGTGCCAAGTCTTTACAATTCTTAAACTCTGATTTCAGGAAACCTAACAAAACACATGAAGTCAAAAGCCCACATGAAGAAATGCTTGGAGCTTGGGGTGTCGGTGACATGCATAGATGACGTAGAGGGAGTTGGTATGAATGAGTTTTTATTTTGAGAAAAGCCAATAATGTGATGCATATTGAGCTCTGTACATTGTGAAATATTATTAGCATAAAGAAAAAGAGGAGACCTAACACTGCCATGCTTCATTTAAAATAGCCAAATTAACTAAAAATTAGTGCACATCTAAGAGGGTTTTTTTTTCTGCAGATACTGCTGAGGAGATCCAAAGAGATACTGGAAAGACTGGCATGTTGGAAATCATGGCAGAGCACCAATTCTCAGATGCTGATGATTCAGATGGGGCTGAGGAAGATGGTGATGAGGTGGATGAGGATGAAGATGATGATGATGATTATGATGGTGATTCAACACCAAAGACACTCTCTCGAAGCACAAGCCCACAACCCTATGTCATCCCCTCACATTCTGTCACTGCAGTTGCCGCGTCCTATGACACTGGCTCTGATCCATTAGGCTCAGCCCCCAAGCAGCCAGTGTTTGGCTATTATACTAGTTTGCCCAGTATTCAAATCACTCAACTCACAGTGCCTAGTGAGAAGGCTAGAGAGAGCCAAATGGCAGAATACCAGAAACTGCTGCAAGGGGCTTTGGGTGAAGACCCTAAAAACAGACTGGAGATGCCTAGCTCCATGGATGAAGACCCTGGCTTATCGCCAGAGCATAGCTCATCTTCTTTTGAATTCTCGCCTTCTCGTCTGTCCTCACCTAGCTGTGACTCCTCACCTCTGCGAGAACCCTCGCCCAGTTGTAGGTACTTGTCCCCAAAACGGGACCTCTCTCCACGGGGTCGTTTGTCACCAAGAAGGGAGGCATCCCCCCTTAGACCTCTGTCCCCCAGGAGAGATATCTATAGAAAGGATCTATCTCCAAGGAGAGACATGTCTCCCAGAGGCCTCCTTTCACCAATCTCCCATACGGGGTGTCCAGTGTCTCCCAGACGTGAGCTGTCTCCCAGAGGCCGCTACAAGGGCATACTGAGACCATTGTCTCCAAGAAGGGCTCCTCACCCTCACAGTGGACCCTGGACACTCAACCAGCATCCACATAGAGAGATGGCTTCAGTGGCTCAAAAGAGCAAGTGTCACTCAGAAATTAATATGGTAAGTTACTGTTTTATTGACGTTGATAATTCTTGCTGTTATTTTCTTGAAACCTAAACCTGTGGACTTGGGGTTTTGGGGACCACTGGCTTGAAACATTTTTGGGGCCCAATGTCATGAATGTGTGTGTGTGTGTGTGTGTGTGTTTGTGTATATGTGTGTGCGGACCATGTTTTTATATCTTTGTGGGTACCAAAAGTCTCCACAAGGATATGAATATCTGATAGTTATGACCTTGTGGGCACAGTTTGCTGGTCCCCATAAGGAAAGTGAGTTTTTTTTATTGTAGTTTTTAACAAATAAATAAATAAATAAATAAAAGAGCCAAAAAGTTGCCTTTTCATTACTGAGGTTAGGGATTAGTCTTAAGGTTAGGGATTAGGGTTAAGGTTAGGCGTAACATAAATTTTTTTTTTTTTTTTTTTTTTTTTTTTTTGGGCGTAACATTAATTAGCTGCATCAATAATTATGTCACTGGGATATCCTCTTTTCTCAGCTTCAAAATGGCTTGCTTTTCTCACATAGACTTCTCCCTGGTCTTCATGTTGGTTTATGCTTTCTTACAACAAATGCAGGTGAAAGCCGAGGCTCAGACCCATAGTCGACATTCAGAGCTATTCATTGTTTAAACAATCAATCTAAAATGTCTCAATGGGCCAACAAGAAAAATGTTTCAATATTCTTGAAAAATAGGTTTGTTCAACAAATGGTGCCATGATCTAAGTAGTTTAACACATCTAAATATAACAATCAGGAAATGAAAGCTGAAATTCTGATCTCTGATCTTGCCTCGTATTCATCTTTTGATCTTGAACCTAAATGTCTTCAGTGTATAGAAAAACAAAATAATTGGCCTTGCCGTTCCAGTACATTTGGAGGGTGCTCTAGATCCGGCCTTTGACTGGGCCATTCCAAATTGTTGATCTACTTCTAAAGGACTCCATTCTTTTCTTAACTTGGATTTGTGCGTTGGGTCGTTATCATGCAGGAGGTGAACGTTTCTCTTCATCCTCAGCTATCTAACAGAGATCTGAAGGGTTTGTGCCAAAATAGGTTGGTGTTTGGAACTGTCTATGATTCCCTCTATCTTCAATAGAGCCCCAGTCCATGCTAATGAGAACCAGCCCCATAGCATGATGCTACCACCAACATGTTTCATTATGGATATGGGGTTATTTGGGTGATAAGCTGTCATGTTTTTGTACCAAACATACCTTTTAGAATTATGCCTACAAAGGTCTACCTAACACATCTTACCACATTGTTTGGTGTGCATGAGGTAGGCTTGCATTTTTTCCAGTGTATCCACCCTTCCCCATAGTCCAGATATGTTAATGCTGCTGTAGGTCTCGTGGCAGCCTCTTTGATAAATTTTCATCCTGTCCTTGGCTGTCCTGTTCTTGCTAATGGTACTGTGGTGCCCCAGTTTCTCCATTTGTTGATGGCCTTCACATTGTTCCGTGGTACATCTCATGTTTAGGAAATTCTTTTCAGTACCGTTCACCAGCAGCTGAATGAACCTAAGAATGTCAAAAAGTCCTACATAAAACTACTGATCTGTTTGGGGGTGAATTAGTATGACTTCACTGGTGACAGGAGTATGATAATTACTTTATACAGGAGTTTAAATTCTTTAAATAACGACTTAATTCACGTAGTTTTTGTTTTCCTTTTCCCCTAAAATATTTTTCACTTGAATTTTGTTGGCTGCTGTGATGAAATGACATGACGTGATTTCTTTTTCATGGTGTCATTTCAAAATCCATCACAAAATTCATTATGTGTGTGTATGTGTGTGTTTTGTAAAACTGGATGCCACAGTCCCTCTCTAATTATACCACTGGTCTCCAAAAACAATGAAAAGATTGAAAAGAAAATAAGCCTTATTTGGCTTATTTCCAGCAAAGAAATAATACTGCAGAGCATATTGCTTTAAGCTAATCACTTAATTTTTTATTATTTTTTTTTTAGAATCAGAGGAAGACCCATCACGGTCTTTTCAGCCATCTTCCCCTTCACTCCCAACAACAGGTTTGTACCCTATTCCCTATGATTCCAATCGGTGGAATTCAGATAGTGCCAGGCCTGGCCCACCCCGCTCGCGTTCCTCTCAAAACGACTACATCAGAGGAGTCCAGAGAGGCATCTTTCCACTTCTCAGCGGGTTCTGAGTCTAACATCACCCAAGGTGCAGAGGATTCAGCTCAACCACAAGAGATGGCGCTGTCCCCAAAAGCTGCAAGTTCAGCCCCCTCACCTTCTTCTCAGAGGTCCAGAGATGATAAAGGCCTGAGTGACAAAGAGAGCAAGCAAGAAGAAGGTATCATGACGTGCACTAAAGCTATCGCTTCTTTGCGCATTGCCTCAGAGGAACCCATAGGAAAGGTGGCTGGTCCCATCGAGCAGATCCAACAGCACGCGTTGTCTCATTCTCCTACCACACAGCAAGAGAGTACAGCAAAGGGGGTTCAGAAATTCAGTAGCTCAGAGTTGAGGCACTCCAGCACAGAAATTGGTGCTCCTGCAGGAGGCTGTCCGTCTCTCTACGTTACAGGGGCTACAGAGAGGTCACCTGGCCAACAGGGCAGTAACAAGAATCCATCCAGCACAACAAATGACTGACAACATGGAATAATGTCAAAATGGAGGACAGTACATTACAATCATACTGTATGTTTACACATACACAGTCACACTCGGATATGAGAGTGTACATGTACAGTGTAGCATGCCTTTTATAACTCGGTTTGCTGTTTTAACTATGGATACTTTCTTATTTAAAATGTCAGAGAATAACCTATATGTTAACTTATACCTGTATATGAGCCTGACCAAAATTGCTTATGAACTCTGTCTGGTACTCTAAAAATGTACAGATCTGTGTGCCTTTTTTTCATTTATGCTTATATTCTTATAAGCATATAAAACACGAAGACATGTAAATATGTCAAACTTTATGTATCAGCTTTGTATTAAATGCAGGTTGCTGTCTTTTTGGACACCGGAGTCTAAATGATGTGAAGTATCAATATATGTACGGTTGCACTAAAACATATTTTTATATGAGTGAAATGAAATGGCTTTTGTGTACAGCATCAATTCTATAATAATATTTATTGTATCTTGTTTCATAAATTGTAAAAAAAAAAAAATTTCTTAATGTCGTGGATGCCTTTGCTAAGTAAAGCATGGATTTTACTATTGCGTAATAAGACGAACAAAATATGTATACTGTAAAATGGCTTTCTATTAGAAATATTCATATACTCCAAGCCAAATTTGTTTTATTGGGTTTTTTCTCTGACACACACACACACACACACACACACACACACACACACAAACACACGCACACACAGACAAACATACACACACATTGTACTTATATGCAGATGTGTGTGTGTGTGTGTGTGTGTGTGTATGTGTGTGATTTCCTTTACATTGGCAACCCACATAACACAGTATGGTTGTTGGTAGCTTGAAGTCCTGACCGCCCCTTTCCTGTCAGCTCAATAGGCTACACACTAGTTGTGATATTGCTGCTCTTTTATGTAGAACTGTCAAGCATTAAGTGAATCAGCTTGTCGACTTTTTCACTTCCTTTGAAAACATTCTGAACCGGTTGTGAAATGTTAATCATGTCGCTTGAAGTATTTGTTTTATTGATTAGTATGGGGAACATTCCAACAGATGTATATATTGAATGCCCATAATCCTGTATACGCATACTTATACATACATTGAAGGAGTTCATTATGGGCTATGCCATCTGTCCACAGACTTTTTTTTTTTTTTTTTAATAAGTTGGCAAACTCCAATAATAACAGCTTTAAAAATGCACTTTATATTTCTTAAACCTTTCAGAAGGATAATCCCGTGCTATAGTGCTATATCTGAAACTCGTGCTATATCGGTTTTGGAAGTGGGTTTCAGGCAGACTCAAAACTGCCTCTAATTAAAACAATTTAACTGGAGCATGGAGCCAGAGCACTCCCATGTGTAAATCTGTCATTTGTACTGTGTGTATTTGATCCATGTTATTTACTCCTTGGACATTTTTGTCAATAGTACCTGGTATTCACTGTTAAGTGTATTAATATGTTAAAAACCCAAGATATCAAAAGCATAAATCATTGTAATGAAAGAGAAAGACATACATGATATACATAGATGGGTAACTTTGTGATGTCAGTGAAAATACATTATCATACACAATTTTGACAATAAATGACAATGCAAAAATAATAATAATAAAACAAAACCTTCTGGATCGTGTTTTCAAATAAATGCAACTGTGAAAACTTTGTGTGTACTTGATACTACTACTACTATAAATCTATTAATATCGATTAATATCTCTAAATCTATTAAAAATCTATTAATAATTAGAAACTAATCAATAAATATCTGGTCAGCATGCATACATACGTATATTTATACTTATATATTTATATGTAACAGTCTAAGTTTTTTTTATTAATACACATACATACATACATATACATAAGGATTATTTGAAAAGTATATTAAATTTAAAAAATACACTTTTATATATATATATATATATATATACTTATTTATTTATATGTAACAGTGTAAGTTTTTTAATTTAATATACTTTTAATATTTTTGAGATTTTTAAGGATTATTTGAGAAGTATATTAAAGCATGTGGTTTCTTGATTTTCAGGAGTTTATTTTGTATGTCTAATTCTAGGCTTCTTTTTTATAGCAGATAATATTAATAAAACAGAAATGGGATGTTACAATCAATAATCAGTCAATAATTCAGATTTCTAATAATGATTTACTGCTGAGGTCACCCTGGTATGCCTGCAGGTGGAGGTCCTAGGTAGGGGAAGGCTGCTACTATGTACTGTACCCTTTGGATTAAGCAGGAAAAACAATTTTCCTTGCAGATGGATTTATACACACAAGTCACTGAGTTTACCCCAAAGACATCTCGGAGAACACAGATTATAACATAATCCTTGGCCCTACCAATTTGGATAATCTAATTTCTCTACAATAAATCGATTAAAACCAGTGGAGTCACGTGTGCCCAGTAGGTAAGACACGTCATGTGTACATGTGTACATGTCTGGCAGAAATTATGGCAGCACTACACTTAGAGGAGGTTCACCCAGCCTTTTACAGTGTAGCAAATAAAACTAATTGCGTGTCATTTTCCAGATCGAAGATAAAGTAGAAGATAAAATATGGAATCACTCCATTTTAAGGGGAAAAAAATATCACAATTAGTACTTTATTTCTCCTCTGGTTTTTTGAAAGCCTGAATTCTTTGAGGCATGGACTTCACTAATGAAAAACAATATTCTCCATCAAGCTGGGTCCAACTTTCTTGAATGGTAGTTGACAGATCGGCTTTGCAGGACGGAGCCTTGTCATGGACCAATTCTTTTATGTTTCCACCATAAATTTTCAATTGGATTGAGATCTGGACTGTTTGCTGGCCATGTCATTGAGCTGATCTGCTTTTCCTGAAGAAAAGCTTTTTCTTCACACTCGTTCGTAACTCTCTGCTCTGTGGCAAGATAAATTATGATCCTGAAAAATGACTTCATCAAATTTATTTTCTATCAGTGGAATGAGAAAAGTGTCTGTTGACTGTTGGGGTAATGACTGCCATCTCCCCTGGTCCTTTTCTTGGCATGTTACTCCATAACATGGAGTACTCATGGATAAGTGGGGAAATCTGTATATGTTTCATTAGAATGGTACCAGACAAAAGTTACAGCATTGTTTCCTTGGCCAATGGAGTTTCGTGCTTCATCACTGAATATCACTTTCATCCAATCATTTACACTCTGTAACATTTCCTGTGTAAGTGTTAGTGCTGGTTCTCATTTCACTTTTCTATATGTAAATTCAGCCAATTTCATTCAGCCAATTTCTTACAGTTCTGTCACAAACATTTGTTTTTGCATTGTTTTGTGAATTTTCCATTTTCGAGGCACATTGCTCTGAGTTTTATTTCCTGATACTTGATGTCTTTCTTGGTCTATTTGTATTTTTTCCTTTTATAACCTTCTTATTTTGCAGTACTTCATGCAGTGAGACGACCACGTCAATATTTTTGTGGTATCTGTGGGTTGTATAGGTGCACCAGGGAAATCATAGGATGATGGCGTGATTAGTTGTGATAGTGATGAGGAAGGAAATGTACTCCTGGTAGAATACGCTGATTTTGAGGAGGGGGGCCTTGGTGCACTATGTGAAGGTCCTGTTTCCTGTGTGTCCTCCATCAATAGGATGTGTTGGTTCTCAAGACTTCATTATGCAGTTAGCAGTTGCGCATGTGTTGATCCAAATGGGTAGCTAAGCCAATCAGGGAATTGAGGGATGCCTTTTCATCTTGGCAGGCCAGTTCCATGAATACTTCCTGGTTTAAGCCTTAGCAAAAGGCGGCATTGAGCACCGGCACATTCCATCCCTTAAACTTCCTTGCCTTTGGGGGAATGATCAAAAACTGACTGAAAGAGTTCCATGAAGGGGACGACAGGTGTTTCCCTCCTTGGAACCACGCCACTGTAGCCCAAGTCAGGACTTTTTTCTGTGAGCAGGCTGAGGAATTGTGTTTTTTTTATTGTTCAAAGACATACTCTTGGCTCAAGAAGTAAAGTGAGCACTGCTACAACAAAAAATAAAACCCTTGCACAGTGCTGTTTTTGTCTGCATGGGTGATAAGTGAACTTTGGGGTGCAGCTGAGGTGAAAAATTAAGGCAGTGAAGATTGCATGGTTAATTTGGCATCCAACTTGACCAGGTGCTGTTGGTGTTCTACTACCAGTTGCCCTTGGGCTGTCATGGTGTTCTGCCATCCTGCATCCTGAAGTCTGATTAGCCCTCTGATTGATGGCCATGTTTTTAAGCAAGTCAAGATTTTAAAAACAATTAAAAATTAGCATATCGATTCAGAATGGCAAATTTCAGCTCAATCAGACTTATAGTACCTGAGGTGACCATTCCCCACACTCAGTCCACGTCATCATGACCTTGACAGCTCGGTACGAGTCCATGCAAATAATTATTCATTATGGCTGTTTGATTGAATTAGACTTTGTCCCATTAGAACTGATTGCAAGTGGCAGTCGTACTGTTTATAAATTTAAACATCTGGTTGACAGTTTTTGAGTTTCAAACATTGCTGATCCATGTGGCACAATTTTTTTTAAAGAACTGGACAAAAATCCTAGGACAAGGTCCCAAATGTAGGTTATGCATATTTTGCAATTTAGCTAAAAACCGAACTAGGCAGAGCTTGGTCTTGGTTTAGACTTAACCAAGTTACAGGGCAAAATTTTGTCTCTAGGCCTCAGGGTTCTCAAGATATGGGCTACAATATGCTGTGCTGTGCTACAGTGCCACCAATAGGCCAATTGTGCTCATCCTTCTTGCCTAACTACTGCAAGGTAATACAACATACTGACATTGAAAAGGGATAGTACCATGTCTGTCATCAGTGGTTTGTTCTGCACAACTTAAAAAATAATCAGTTCAGTGGGAAGATAAAGCCACAAGCAGATAAAATATTCATTCATTCATTCATTCATTCATTCATTCATTCATTCACTTAACCGCTTATTTTTCCTGCCAGATGGGACCCACCAACCAACCAAACTGCTAGATGTGACGGAGATTGGTCATGTTTAAAG
>JAOVVH010000032.1:7865618-7877282 GCA_028566435.1 Scorpiodoras heckelii | reverse complement strand
ACACACACTAACACACCACTACCACATCAGTGTCACTGCAGTGCTGAGAATGATCCACCACCCAAATAGTACCTGATGTGGGGGTCCTGACCATTAGAGAACAGAGTTAAGGGGACTAACAAAGTATGTAGAGAAACAGTGTAATTAAGTGTAGGTCACTCCATGTATGCCTGAGGTCTGTCAACTTCTACCTTGTTCCTGTAATCTCTTCTAGCCATTCTGATGACTTCCTGGAGGTCAGACCGGCCACTCTGTAGGCCACCAGGTTCCCAGTGTTGTAAGCAGCAGTCCATATTTTCAGCCTGGCAGAGACATCACTATTAAACATGAAGCCCTCCAGTTTTATTGCAGTCCTAAAATACAGCTGGAGTTTCACTGATCCTACCGTACTCTTCAGTTTTGAATCATGTACTGTATGTATTTGAAAGATCTTGCAGGTGATGATATTGTATTACTTTCCCACCCTGGAATAAAACGAGAGATTGTCCATGCCTACAGTGCCATGACAAAGTATTTGCCGCTTCACAAGTTCTTTGGTTTTTGCTAATTTTTCACATTTAAATGCTTAAGATCAGCAAATTAATTTTGATATAATATAAAAACAACATTAGTAAACACATAATGCAGATTTTAAATGATTATTTCATTTGATAAAGTTCAAGATTTATCCAAAACTTATATCACCCATGTGAACTGAAATACTACAGGAAAAGATGTTAATCCTGCACATAATGCCTGGGTCACACACAGAAACCAGTTGTTGCTGTGGCTGTTTAAGATCAGCAACTGAATGTTACAAGTGAACTAATATTATACAATCCTACACTTGGTACCTGAGACACACACAGAAACCAGCAACGTTCCCTACACCCATTATAACCTGCCTGCCACTGTCCTATGTTGCTGTGGCCGTTTAAGATCCGATCAGCAACTGAATGCTACAAGTGAACTAAAACAGGATTGCACACTACTGCACTTAGTACCCGAGTCACCCAAAAACACTGTCCTATGTTGCTGTGGCCGTTTAAGATCCGATCAGCAACTGAATGCTACAAGTGAACTAAAACAGGATTGCACACTACTGCACTTATTACCCGAGTCACCCAAAAACACTGTCCTATGTTGCTGTGGCCGTTTAAGATCCGATCAGCAACTAGTTGCCCCTTAGCTACCAGATCAAATAAACTGAATTCAGTTGACTATTGGGTTTAATTTCATGCACCACACCCAGGCATGATTACTGCCATACCTGTTGAATGTAAGCATCTCTTAAATAAAGTAAGTAAACACTGTATTTATCTAGGACACGAGAGAATGTTTATATTTTTTCCATTGAAGAGGACATATTATGAAAAATTGACTTTTTCAGGTTTTGTGCACATACAGTTGGGTATCTGAAATGCCCACCAACCCACAAACTTTGAAACATGACAACTCAGTCACTAGTTTGTGGGCTGCCTATTTCAGAAAACATCTGAATCGTTTGTGATGTCACAGATGAGCTCATAGGAATGATACCGCCCTCCATCTGAATATCTCCAACTACTGCATAAGTATCTCTGCTTACAGCTTGAGAATCTCCTTAGTGATGGTCGCCGTTTTTTTCTTTCTCCCGAGCCCCATGGATATGCCAGCATTACGTAGGTTGAACCTTAGAGTTAAGCACAGATAATGCTCTGTTGTTGGCAGATAAGCACATGCTACATTGGCCTCCAGCCTCAGAGGACAGAAGAGCTGAGTGGATAAAATTTATTTTTTGATGGCAGCATCCCAGCTACAGTTGGCAAAAACCTGTACGTGTGCTAAAAACCTGACTGCTTTTACAATCTGGGTCAGTACAATGCAGGATGTTGGGATGTTTATACAGTTGACGAATTAGGTCAGGATAGTGGAGAAAGACTAACATATGCGCCCTTAATTTAAACATGGGTTGTTTTAATGTGATTCCCAGTAACATTTCAGAATTGTAGCACACGAAATCCTTTTTCCTACAGTAGTTAGAGAGATCTGCATAATATTAATTTGCAAAATAAACTTCTAAAAGGGGAGATCAGTTTTCTCAGGACCCCATTTGGAAATCGAGCGACTCTGTGTGGTGTGTTATCATTAGTTCGGAAACCCCTGTTGTAGACACACAGCCATATTTAGCTGTTAGTTAGTCCCATTAGGGATATTTTTCATTTATAATAAAGAACATGCTTTTGAACTTTCTAATGATGTATGTTCTGTATCCAGCTGGAATGTGCACAAGCATTAGCGTGCCTAATATATACCGGTAGTTTATTTATATAAGTCCTAACAGTAAGAATATTTGATATTTTTATTGTATATGTTTTTTTCAGCAGTGTAGAATTATGCTTGGGATGTTTTGTGTGTACAGGGTTGTGTGGTGGCAGTGCCTCAGGGAAAACCACAGTGGCCAATAAGATAATCGAGGCTCTGGATGTTCCATGGGTAGTCCTACTGTCAATGGACTCTTTCTACAAGGTAATAACAAATTAGGGGGTCAAGGGTTTCTGTTGCCTCCTCCTTTCAAACTCCTATGTTTGAACTGCTTTTATTCATGCATGACAGAATCCAAAAAACATTTTCCTTTTTAACTGGGTTCTATGCAATTAGAGAGTGCTGGGTATTAACCCTTATCTGATTATTTAGCATCGTGTTATTCAGTTGATACAAAATGGGTTCGGGTAAGGCCAAGCCACATCATATGGTTTTCAGTAGAAGAAACATTTGAAGAGCTCCATCTGATTTGCGGTGTGTAGTGATCTCATGTGCCGTCTTGTTTCATAAGTCAGTCTCACTTTCTTTTCTTTACCACAGGTGTTGAGCAAAGAGGAGCAGGAGCTTGCAGCTAGAAATGAGTACAACTTTGATCATCCAGACGCTTTTGACTTCGAGTTGCTTGTAACAGTCCTGAGGAAGCTGAAAAAGGGAAAAAGCATCAAAGTACCCGTCTATGACTTCACCACACACGCCCGTCGCAAAGAGTGGGTAAGTGTGTGTGTGTGTGTGTGTTGGTGTGTTTTAGCTGGCAGTGAGTTTTTAATGGATTCACATTGACTATACATGAAGATGTAAATGTCTAGGGCAATGTGCCCTACATGTATTTATTTTTAAGACACTCTGGTCAAAATATTGTGAAAAAAAAATGTCTCTAGGCACTTTTGTTGCAAACATGAATACACGCCTTTTTTGCTTCTCCTGCATATGTCGCATCTTGGAGCTACAAGTACATTGTGAACAGCTATAGCCTCTTTGGTAGGGCATATTTATCTTTAATTCACTAGCTGCTGCACTAGTTAATGTAGATACTAATGGTACAGAATTGTACTGCCAGGAACAAGGGAGCTAAATAAGCTGGGCTGTCTAAATGGGAGGAGCTTACTCACTCTTACCTGTCAGTCATAGTGACATTAGCCAATCATGGGGGTCTGTGAGCTCATGTATGTTGAAGGAGAAGGATAGCACTTTTCTAAAAGTGTGTTCTACCATCCTGTGACGCAGCACTTGGAAAAGATGCGTTTGGTTAGGTTCACCTATCTCAAAGGATGCACATGTTGGCCTTCACCGTCCCTGGCTGGTGGGTGGAAATTGTCAGGTGAACGGTGTGGGTCAAGGAACTTGTCTGTTTTCTGTAAATTACAGATAAATTAATTTAGTATTCTTTGTGCTAGATATTCCAAGAACTGCCTTAAAGTCTCTGAAAGTGTCCCAGTGCTGCACACTCACGGTCCACTTTATAAGGAACACCTGTACATGTATTCATTTATGGAGTGTTCCTGCCAATCATGTGACAGCAGCACAATGCATCAAATCATGCAGATACAGGTCAGGAGTTCAGTTAATGTTCACATCAAAGATCAGAATGGGGAAAAAAGCATGATCTCTTTGACTAACCGTGACATGGTTGTTGGCGCCAGATGGACCAGTTTAAGTGTTTCAGAAGTGTTTCTGATCTGAGAGGATCAGACAGAACAGTCAGACAGAACAGTCAGACAGAACAGTCAGACAGAACAGTCAGACAGAACAGTCAGACAGAACAGTCAGACAGAACAGTCAGACTGAATGATGTAAAAAAACATCCTGTATGTGGAAGGTTGCAGGCTGAAACACCTTGCTGATGAGAACGATCAGAAGAGAATGAACAGACTGGTTTGAGCTGACAGGAAGTCTGTATTAACTCAAATAAGCACAATATACAACCATGGTGAGACAAAGAGCAGCTCAGAACACACAATACATTATACCTTGAGATGGATGAGCTACAACAGCAGATGACCACATCACGTTGCGCTCATGTCAGCGGAGAACAGAAATCTGAGGCGTGTCATGGGCACAGACTCACCCAAAGCGAATTGCTGAAAACTGAAAAAAAGCCATTTTTTAAATCTTCAGCTGTCCTGTTTCAGTGAATAAAATAAAACTAAAATTCAGGGAAAAGCTCTAAACAAATGTTAAACAATGCTGAAGCAGAATTAGCGTTTAAAAAGACTTACAGACTGGTAGTTCATCGGGTGTGGGCACAAGGGAAGTTTTATTTTCTGTTAAATAAGAAGATTTCATGTCTCATGAAATGAAAAAAGCAGAATTATGTTTTAAATAAATTGTAAAATGTTTAATATCAGTTATAATAATGCTTTCATTTTCTGTCACTCTTACAGAGATTTAATGTGTAAATATAGTAAGGTTTAAAGGTCTCTCTCTCTCTCTCTCTCTCTCTCTCTCTCTCACTCTGTGCGTGTGTGTGTGTGTGTCTGTGGGTCTTTACGTCTTTACAGAAAACTGTCTATGGGGCCAATGTTGTAATATTTGAGGGAATCTTGGCATTTGCAAATAAGGAGCTTTTGAAGGTAAGTTCACATTCTGGCTTTCAGGGAGATCTTCCATAAAGTGGGCTAATAAAACTGAGTCTACACAGAAATAGCCTCACTTGATTTAGCATAACGGGTCAATCCAAGTGCCGTAAAGTCCATGGACTGAATTCACCTGCCACTCAAGGCTCACACTGAACAACCTCTTGGACTTAAGTTTATAGTGAGCATGAAAGCGTTGTTCAAAAGAACACGTCTGAAATGAAATGCAGCATGATGTGAAGAACATATAATTAAAACAAATGAATAAATAACATTAAAAAAACAAGATTATCAGGCTTAAAACCTACTTACACAATGTTAGAAATATAAGGAAGGATTTTATAATTAGTCTACTGTTAATTTTATTATTTTAATTAATTTATTTATTTTTGTCCTGGGTTATGCTGATGCTTTAAAAAAATACATGAAATGTTACGCACTGTTTAGTTTTTGTATTGTGATGTTTAATTTTTCCATTATGAATTTTTAGGACAAACATTATTTCCAGTTTTAGTATATACTAGTGGTGGATTTGGAGAGGAGCTTTTAAAAATCCTGTTATTACAATGCACTTCGCTGATGCCATGAATAAGTATGCTAGAAATAGATAATGACTTAAACCTGTCACCGAGGATGACACCGAAATATGTGTCTCAAATTACCAAATGTCAGTTTTAGTCAATCTTGACAAAAGCTATGACTATGACAGATGCATCTTATTGCATATTATTACATTATATTACCAGATTTTAGGCAGAAAAATTCCTGAATATTGTTTCCACCTGACAGGACTGTGAAAGTCCAGGTCTTGGCTAATTGAATTCATCAAGTTAAGCTAAGCTTCAAAACTAACCAGACACTGAGCAGGTTTGTCCAGAAGCATTGTTGGCATAGTAACTCATAGGGATGTGCATCTCCATTAAAGAGGCCAGTGTGATGCATGTCTTTATTCATTGCCAAGGATGTGGTATAATAAAGATCCATATGAACCAACTACTAATGTGATACAACGTGATTCACCACATTGTGATATAGTGTGATTTGATGCAACATGAAGGCTTTGTGGAACACCCCTCAGGATTGATTTCCAGGGTTTGGGCAGTATTAAAATCTTCATACAGTCATAGCTTCTCTGAGAATGACCTACCTATATGGTATTACTGTGGATTTGTTTTTCACATGTACTTTACTTCCTTGTTTTTTATGCGTGTTACCCTCAGCTGTTGGACATGAAAGTGTTTGTGGACACTGACTCAGACATTCGGCTCGTCAGGAGACTGAAAAGAGATATTTCAGAACGAGGTCGTGACATTACAGGTGTCATCAAGCAGTATAACAAGTTTGTGAAGCCTGCGTTTGAACAATACATCGAACCCACAGTCCAGGTCGCAGATATTGTGGTTCCAAGAGGTAAAGTGCACATTTTAAAGGACTTGGTTATAAAAAATAAATAAATAAATAAAAGCTGTATAAATCATAGAGGATGCATGAGCAAAAAGACTTCTTCCTGGGATTTCTGATGAGGCAAAACTGTTTGGGAAAACTTGCTCTCTGAAAAGTATCAAAAGCCTCTCCCCCTCAAAATGTCTCCATCACAAAAAAGCCATAGATGATCATTCCTTTTAAACAGATTAGCTTGTAAATAGTGACATTTCATAGACTGTATAGTGGAGATAACATTTCACATTGCTTCATTCAAAGGAAACTGTATAGTTTGTATCTCTGTCATTACAATAGTTTAACAGGTTGGTCAGTAGGAGTCACTTATCAGGTCAATCCAGTGCAGCCATTTCTTATGAAATTATTCAGGCTTTCCATTGATAAACTCAGCTTAACAGTAAACTACATCCATCCACCCATTATCTTCCGCTTTATCCCACTAGTCGGGGTCACGGGGGGCTGGCCCGGGAATCGAACCCGGATCATTTTGCTGTGAGGCGAAAGTGCTAACCACTACACCATCGTGCCACCAGTAAACTACATGTTTAAAAAACAAATCGCCTATTCAAGTTTAAATTGTGAAGTTGTTGATAATTGCAAGCATGATGCTTTGAACAAGGTTCGAGTGAACTTCTCACCTCAGTCAAAGAACCACCATTATATTTGAACAGACACAAGTAAAATCTAATTACACACCCTATTTCAAGAAAAGTTGGGGCACTTTCTCAAAATGCAATAAAAACCAAAAACTGTAATTTGTTAAAGCGTTTGATGCAGAGGCATATATTGGTATTTTGGAGCAACATATGCTGCCATCAAGATGACATCTTTTCCCAGGAACTCCATGTGTATTTCAGCAGGACAATGACAGGCCTCATTCTGCATGAGTTACAGCAGTGTGGCTTGACAGGCTTGCCTGCAGTCCAGATCTGTCTCCTACTGAAAATGTATGGAGCATCATGAAGAGGAGAATCAGACAACAGTGACCATGGACTGATGAGCAGCTCAAGTCTTGTACACAGCAAGAATGGGCAAAAATTACACTTGCAAAACTGCAACAATTAGTATCTTAAATTCCCGAATGATTAAAAAGTATAATTAAAAGAAAAGGTGATGTGACCCAGGGGTAAACACGCCTCTGTCTCAACTTTTTTTGAGTGTGTTGCAATTTTTATATTTGTTTATATTGAACAAATAGAACTAAGTTCATCATTCGAAACACTGAAAATCTTTTCTTTGTCCTTTTGTTTGCACATATATTTGGTTGAAGGTAATTGTGTGACTATAATAGGACATAATAGATCAGTTGGCCTGTATTAAGAATATTTTCACTTGCTTAGATGTCATTTATTTGCAGTGATCAAGTTACTGTGATTTTAACGTATTTAATATTAGACTTTGTTGGAACTGTTTCTTACACTGAGTTCTGTTCTTCCACAAGGTGGAGACAACTTTGTAGCTTTGGAGTTGATTGTGCAGCATGTCCATAGTCAGCTTGAAAAGGTACGTCAAGGCTTTTTACCTGTCCTGTGAAGTGTGTGTATTTGTGATGGACTTATTTTTGTCTGTTTTGATGCCTTGCTTTAAACAGTGAATATAAATAACCATATAAGAAGCTATGTAGTGTTGTAAATCATTTTTAGCGCAGCTCGTGTTTGTATTGTAGATTCAAGTGTGTCAGAGGACCTGTACAAAAAGATTAATCAGTGGAAATTAAATAAAAGTAAAGATTAGTTTTATTTTATAGTTTTCTTCATTTTTAAGGTGTGAACCCACAAAATAACAAAAACAGGTAGTTCACAACCATATAGAATAAAAAGCATATACATATTTCTTAAGTCAATCCCTAATGACTCCTAAAAGTCTTGGCTGTGTCACTCCTCAAGACAGTGTCCATTTAGCACGAGACAAAGGACTGTGTTGCTTCCTTTGGAAATTCCAAAGAGGGAAAAAATATCAATCAAGTATGATGTTTTACAAATACTCAGCTCCTTCTAGACCGTCCTGATTGTTTCATTATCGTTTTACTGTACTCAAGTGCTTTTTGTACATCCGTTTTCCTCGTTAAACAGAAATAAATACAAATAAAAAATACTCCTCAGTAAATGTTGCAGGTTTTTTTCAGGGACAACACCACCTCGACCTCGACGTTTTTTAAATTTTTTTTCTGCATGCCACTGTCCCAACTAGAGATATACTGACGTGTGTTGCATGTGTGTGTGTATATTAAACCCAAGCTATGGTCACAGAATAAACCTTTTCAAGGGTGTGATTGGGTTTCATTAACTACGTCATCTTGCTCAGAGTCACACTGGTTCTGGAGCCTCTTGAAATATTTAAAGCTGTTATCAGAT
The DNA here is from genome assembly GCA_028566435.1 of Scorpiodoras heckelii. Taxonomy (NCBI): domain Eukaryota; kingdom Metazoa; phylum Chordata; class Actinopteri; order Siluriformes; family Doradidae; genus Scorpiodoras; species Scorpiodoras heckelii. The sequence continues at coordinate 7,868,632 of JAOVVH010000032.1, read as the reverse complement.
GCCCTTACCTGATTTACAGAAGTGCTTTGTAGTATCTGTTAAAAACTACTCTGGCTCCCGAGTGGTATAACAGAAACACGGTCGCCCTGTCATCCAGGGAAATGAGAGAAATCCTGATGGGTGAGAATTGGTCGTGACGAAATAAGGGAGAAAATTGTTGGGAAAGCCAAAAAACCCTGAAAAAAATATATACTCATTCAGTTTAAATCAATTTTGGTAGGTTAGTGCCTGATAGCCAGATAGTCATGTGACCATACCCTGTACATGCTTCACTGCCAAAACAGAGACTGATTGGTCATGATTTTATTCTAGCCATAGATAATGAGCCGAATGTGCACACAGAATAGGTTGTCACTTTCACACAAGCACGTTTTTATTAAATTAAATGGCAGCCGTTTGTGGACGTATAATGACACAGGCTGACATTGCGATTGCAACTGTGATTAGCTTAATCGTGCAGCACTGATGGAATTCAAAGGGTGATATGTGACCATGTTAGAGTTGTGATTCATCATCTCTGTGAACAAAGCAAATCTGTACCACCGTCCCTGCCAGACTTTCATAGAGCGTGAAAGACTCCATTGGCAGAGGACAGGACAATTGGTGTAGCTGAGTTCTCTGGACTGATTGAGGTATCAGTCAGCGTTACAAAATGCAGATAAGAAGATCTTTCTGGATGGCAGACGGGCAGTTCCAGAGCCCATGTCCCAACTCTGTTTGGGACTGAAACAGCAGCAGAGGGTAGATGAGGTTACTGGTAGCATGCTCTGCATTTTGTGGACGATAGCTTCGGATTGTGAGGACAGGTGCTAGCAAAACATTAAGCAATAAGATCTGTGGTAAATAAAAAAGTATAATACTTTACTGAATGAAAAAGAGTGGCGATGAAGCTCATCTAGGCAGAAGTCTAGTTGGAGTTAGGTCAGGGTAAGTAGGACTGAGTAGGACTGAGATGGGATGGGTAACTAACACTACAAAGGTAACAAAGGTACGTGTCTAAACAAAGGTACATGTCTAAACACTGCAGATGGATAAACCTTTAATATACACTGAAGTACCAGAAAAACTGGTACTGGATGCATCCTCCAGTGTGTGTATATAATGTGACAGACATTTATGGAAACTTCTAGAGCTGTTTCTGCTGTGAGAATGGCAAGTTTTTGTGATTTTCAGCACGGTTTAATAGTTGGACCTCGTGAGATGTGTCATAGCATTTCGGAGGTAGAAGCGAAGTTTGGATTTTCACATACAAGCATTTCAAGGGTGTACCGTGACTACAAGAATTCCAGCAAAACCTCAAGCTTACGACTGCAGTGTGGCCGTAAAAAAGACTCTGGGTGAACGTGACCAGCATCGGCTCACAAGAATCATTTCACGTGATAGACGTGTAACACTGTCTCACGTAACATTGGAATTCAATGCTGAGGCCTCAACAAACATCAGCGTGAGGACTGTGCAACGTTCCCTCCAAGATCCTGTGGGGGACTTACCAAGTATTAACTGATATACCATTTTTTTCTGGTACTTCATTATATATTAAGTACGAAATACATACTGTAGAAGTTCTGCCCAGAGTTTACACCTTAAGGGAGACTGGGACCACTTTTGATTTCACATCTGAGAGAATTAATTAACAACATATCACCTGGCACTTTAAAACAATACTAATTATCAACATTACTAAAGTCACTAAGCCAACAGACGTACCCTTACAATTTATAGTACCAATACAAAAAAAAAACATTCTAACATAAAGGCTTTCTACTCGCGTGCATATTCATTTATTTATTCGTTTTTGGCTTCCCCCAATTTTCTCCCTGATTTAATTCCCAGACATCTCTCCACTTATCATGTACAACAGGGACCAACCAGGGAGAATGAAGTATGTCACATGCTTCCTTCCATCACATCTTTAAAAAAAACGATGCTTATGCAACATCAGGGGGAAGTGCAATATATTCGGAGGAAAACGCTCCCGCCCACTTTTGTATTAATGAGCTCACAGAAGCCCATGATTGGCTAGTGTCACTATGATTGATATGGGAGAGAGTATGCCACCCCTTCCGCATTTTTATATGTATACAAAATTATCAAATGGCTTTATTAATGCATTTTCTAGAACCTATGCAGTGCTTTCAAAAAGTATTTACCCCCAATTAATATTTCTTTTTCTTCCTGTGATGCAGCATCAAATTTAAGTATCTTAGAATTGGATTTTGTTCACTGCTCATCTTGAAATGACTCTACAGAAATAAAATAAAGTATTTTTTAGGGGTTTTAAGTTTTTTTGTTTTCCAAATAATTCTGACTTCATGATCCAGGTGCCTGCATAAAGGGTATAAATCTGTACAAAATTAAACGTCTTTGGCTTGAACACTTCAAAAGTGTGGGTGGAAATAGAAAGTAGCTTCATTTTATACGGTGTGATGGGGAGCTGAGTGTTGGAATGGCTTTTATTCATTAGATGTTTTGATTTCATGAGTTGTTTGTTTCTGTTTTCATTTCTCTCCTTCACAATGTGTGCATTTGTAATGAAACACTCGTGAAACCCCCGTCGCCTGAATGCACTCTAACTTACCACAGCGTGAAATCACAGTGAGGTATGACTGTCTATCCAAACAATCTAATCTTCTCCTTCTTCTCCCTCTCTATCTGCCTTTCTCATCTGTTCTTCTCCCTCTCTACCTGCCTTTCTCATCTGTTCTTCTCCCTCTCTCTACCTGCCTTTCTCATCTGTTCTTCTCCCTCTCTCTAACTGCCTTTCTCATCTGTTCTTCTCCTCTCTCTAACTGCTTCTCTCTCCTGTTCTTCTTCCTCTCTCTACCTGCCTTTCACTTCTGTTCTTCTCCTCTCTCTACCTTCCTTTCTCTTCTCTTCTCCTCTCCTCTCTCTACCTGCCTTTCTCATCTGTTCTCCTCTCTCTACCTGCCTTTCTCTTCTGTTCTTCTCCTCTCTCTAACTGCTTCTCTCTCCTGTTCTTCTTCCTCTCTCTACCTGCCTTTCACTTCTGTTCT
>JAOVVH010000032.1:7754229-7766528 GCA_028566435.1 Scorpiodoras heckelii | reverse complement strand
AACACACACCTGTATAACAACACACACCTGTATAACAACACTCACCTGTATAACACACACCTGTATAACAACACTCACCTGTATAACACACACCTGTATAACAACACTCACCTGTATAACAACACTCACCTGTATAACACTCGACTGTATAACAACACACATCTGTATAACACTCACCTGTATAACACCACACACCTATATAACACCACGCAGCTATATAACACCACGCACCTGTACAACAGTCACCTGTATTACAACACTCACCTGTACAACAACACTCACCTGTATAACACACCCCTGTATAACAAATTCTCCAGAATGCTTGTTATTTTTGCTTAGCAGCCCAATCCTGCTGTTAACAGATTAGATTCAGTGGCATAAGATTTGTTTATTACAAATATTTATAATAAAAGATTATTATTTGACACTGGGGTTTATCGAAATGTTTTGGTTGCGATTTTTATAAAAGCTTCACGTGAACATGCTTACCTGTAACAGACATTTTAAACATCTTATAGCTGTATAATACCTTATACCTTTTTATTACCTTACACAATTATAAAACAACCTAATAACCAAGGTTTTTCACATCATCAAAAACAATGGCAGCCATGTTTCTGTGACAGCTCCACCCCCAGACCATATTCTAATTCCAGACCCATTTCTAATCTTTGATTTCTGTCCAGATTTCCAGAAAGAATGGTTTCCTGTCGACTGTCACTACCAACCATCTCTTTAATCCTTTCCAAAGCAGTGTTTCCCTGCTCTACTGCTCCGTTACACAAGGTGGCACCTCCTGATCACCAGACTTATATGCTTCCCCTCGGCCAGCTCGTTCTCAAACGCAGTCTTAGCCTTCCCTGAAATTGTGCGTTCTAAAACCAGTCAATGGCTCACATTGATTGCACTTAAAGAAACTGAAAGACTCCCAATAAAAGGTCTTTCAGTGTGGAAAAAAGAATAAGCAGAGAGTCAGCAAGCATCCTCCCGTCTCTCACAAAACAAGGCAGCTGAACATTTTTTAATGTTATGGCTTTTTTATTTTTACACAGTCTATCCTCAAAGTATATGTAAAATCTTTTCACATTTACGCTCTGGAGTTCTTTGACCAACACTATTTTAGACCTAAATCATAAACCTGGGCACTTCTAGTGTAGCTAATGATGCAAATTCAAACTTAAGCATCACTTTTTCAGAGTATTTCTCAGTCAAGCAGTACTTAGTCGTATCACGCTGCCTTTACGTGTATTCAGATGCTCTGGAAACAGTTCTTTGCCGAGTGGTTCTACAAAGACATATACCGTAGATGCCAATGATCCTAATAGTCAAAATGAATGTCTTAAACAAATGGCCAGAGTAAAACATAGCAGTAAATTTGCTTCATGAAGGAAGGAAAAGTCAATTTAATTATGCAGGAGTATTTTGCATGAGTAACTTTTTCTTAAGCATTTACTTTTGGGCTGGTAGACACCAAAGTGTTCAGCAGATGCAATTAAAAACCCATTTCAGCCTGTTTTTCAGACTGGATAAATAGTTCCTGAATTCTCTTGTTTAACTTTAGCTTCAGGAAAGCAGCTAAAGGATCAGGTCTTGGTAAGCAACATGGAAGAGTATCTGAATAGATAAACTTCATTCTCATTTCATCTAAATACAGACAGCTACTATGGGCAACATTTCATCAAGTACTTCCAAGAACAGTGAATCTAATTATGCAGTGCCGTTTCAATAGCATGCCTGACACCCGACCATCACACCTACATGTGCTTGTTGAACATCTCGTTACAGATTTATTCCCCTTTGCTGTGATAATGAGCTCCACTCTTCTGGGAAGGCTTCCCACTAGGTTAGATTGGAGCGTGGCTGTGGGGATTCGTGTTCATTCAGCTACAAGAGCGTTAGAGAGATCAGGCACTGATGTTGGTAAGGGTGATGAGGTTTGGGGTGCAGTCGATGTTCCAGTTCATCCCAAAGGTGTTCAGTGGGGTTGAGTTCAGTGGGGGCTCTGTGCAGGCTTAACACATGGTATGCTCATAGAGCTCGCTTTGTGCACAGGGGCATTGTCATGCTGGAACAGGTTTGAGCCTCTTAGTTCCTGTGAAGGGAAATTGTAATTGTAATTTTTTCTCTTTTGGTACATTGGACTCTTATTTATTAAAAGTTTACCTTGGTGTGTTCAAAGTACTGTTCATGATGAGGACTCTTAAATAACTGCACATAAAATGTTGTGGAAAATCTTTGTGTTTTGGATAAAAAGAAGATGATGATGGCTGATGTATCATTATTGGGTCATTAGATCCTTAAATATAAAAACCAGTATCAGTCTTAACAAGCATATCTCATTCAGGCTCTACTTCCAACTTTGTGGCATCACTTTGAGGAAGAACCACACACAGGCGTGATGGTGGTGTGTCCACATACTTTTCGTCATTTGGTTTTTCGTGGTGCGATGACCTGTGATGGGCGAGCTGTGAACACACTGAAACCATTTCCTGTTTTGTTCATTGTAAATGCGCAATGAAGGGCATATGCCAGATGAGTGTTGGCTTTGAGTTAATGCAAAACCCACAGGAGAGTTGTCTGTCTGACTATGAACTCTTTCCTCACTTGATTCATTCTTTTGCCCCTGCCTTGGTCTCCTCATAATCATTCATATCACTTGTTGCCCAGAATGTACCGTATTGCCTTGTTTTCTGCCGTCTTTCTTAAGTTTTGTTTTCGACTTTTGCCTTTTCTACTTTTATGAAACTGATGAAGGAACAAATACTGAGCGAGGGCAGAAGGAATCATCCTGATTGAATACCAACTTTGCTTTTTCTGTGTACAGATGCTCTTTTTTCTATAAAAAGTTTGATCCTTTTTCATCTTTGCCAGTGGTATGTTCATTCTGAAATATATGAAATATCCATAAGCCATCTTAAAAACTCATTCTACAAAGTTATTGCTCTTACCCGGATATGTTTGATGGGCTAGTACACTGATCTGTAATTTGTCTCTAGGATTTTTTTAAACGAACCATATGTTTGGAGGTTAAGGTTAATTGTCCTGCTTGTTTTTTCTTGTAAAAACATCTTTTGAACCAGATAGATGTCTCTAAGATTTCTGTATTGGGTGTATTTCTTAAAACCTTTTTCAAGTTCATTGTTTTAACAGGACGACTTACTTTGCTCAGGGGAAATAATTCATCACACAAAGAAGAAAATTAAACATTTATTTTGGTTATCAGTTCAGTGTACGTTGGTTGCCAAAATGAACACCAGGCACTGTTTTCAGGAATGTTTGACATTGGCTCTGCAGTTTCCCACACAGAAGATTTCCCGCTCGTCCTAGGTCTACACACATCGAAACCCCAGCATGTTAATATATTTTTGATACAAAAATAAAATAGCAAAGTAACATATATTCATGTATACATACATACACTCACTGAGCACTTTATTCGGAAGACTATACTAATACTGTGCACTGCCAAAGGGCTGCTCTCAAAACAGCCTTAGTTCTTTATGGCATGAATTACACAAGATTTTGGAAACATTCCTTTGAGATTCTGGTCCATGTTGACATGAATGTATCACGCAGTTCCTGCAGTTTTTTCAGGTGCATTTTTATACTGTGAATCTCCCATCCTACTACATCCCAAAGGCTTTCTACTGGATTCAGATCCAGTGACTGGGAAAGCCACTGAAGAACACTGAACTCATTGTCATGTTTGTGAAGCCAGTTGGAGATGACTTGCTTTGAGGCGTTGTACATTATCATGCTGGAAATAGGTATAAGACGATGGTAAACTGTGGCCATGTAGGGTTGCACATGGTCAGCAACAACACTCACATAGGCTGTGTCATTCAAGCGATGATTGATTGATTGATTGATTGATTTGTATTAATTGAAAACATTCCCCACACCATTACACCACCATTTGGTGAGCCTGTGCCCGCTGCAGCCTCAGCTTTCTGTTCTTGGCTGACAAAAGTGGAATGTGGTCTTCTGCTTTTGTATCCCATCCACCTCAATTTTACGTGAATGTTGTACATTCTGAGCTTCTTTTCTGCTCACCACATTTGTACAGAGTGGTTCTCTGAGTTACTGTCAGCTCTACCCAGTGATCTCTCACATTAACAAGGTGTTTCCATCTGCAAAACTGCTGCTCACTTGATGTTTTTTTCTTTATTGCACCATTCTGAGTAAACTCGAGTATGTGAAAATCCCAGGAGATCAACAGTTATAGAAATACTTGACCCAGCCCATCTGGCACCAACAATCATGCCACAGTCAAAATCACTGAAATCACATTTTTTCCCCATTCTGATGGTTAATTTGAGCATTAACTGAAATTCTTGAACTGCATCTCTATATGTTTATGCATTGTATTGCTGATGAATAGATGAATGTGCAGGTGTACAGGATTTCCATGTAATAACGGAGTCTTAGTATCTGTAAGGCAGATCTTTTTTGTCCGTGCTGTTGGGAAAGTCTCTTTGTTCTGCTTACTTAATTTTTGTTGAATAAATCATTTTTCTTTTTTCATCTATATGACTTAACCGTGGCAATAGTATATTGTTTGAGCTTGGTTAAAAAAAAAAAGAAAGAACAAAAACAATGTGTAGCTGCTGTGAGAGCTTTAAAACACGTGATGTTTAACATTTAAATAAATCACCTCCGCTTGAGTAGATTAGTACTCATCTTTCCTTACATTGTTAACCGTGTTTGGTTTGTTTGAGGGGAAACATCAATTCTAACAGCAAGTGTATGTTTCTGCATGTGTACACAAACGCACACACACACACACACACACACAACCTAGTGCACTGAGTAAAACAGTCTGACCCGAGACATGCATTTGAATATTTAGTACAGCGAAATTACAGGCAGCAGAGAAAAAGAGAGTGTTTTAATTTCTTAAAGATGGCAGGGACTTGGATCATAGGGTCATGATTAATGCAGTGGCAGAGTCACTAAGGAAGGAAGAGGAGCTCTGGTCAGTGTGATGTATCATAGGAAAGGGTGTTGGTTGGGGGAACTGCATGACGCTGGGCTGGTGGAAAGAGCACTTCAAAGCTCAGTCCTCTCATTTAAAAAAAAAAAACAGGATGATTAGTATTTAGTCATGGTACAGTATTAAAATCTACATCTCACTTTCAATTTTAGTTCACCTGACGTACCAGTGCTCTCCTTTGGAGCTGAGAGATCCAGATTATGCTATAGTACTTTAACAGCTCATTAAGGAAAAACGGAAAATCTGATTATTTACGTTGCTATGGACGTTCCAATGGATTTGTGGACCGTAACTAACTGGTGTATAACATTGCTTTCAAACACAGTTCGCTTGAGCTTGCTTTTTCATTTACACTAGAACTAGATAGAAGATTTTCCTGACGGTATAATTAATAAATAAAGTTTTTTCCCTAATGTTTTTCATGGAAAACATTCCAAGTTTCACATGAATTAAAAGCAAAAAGGAGCTAAAACGCCCAGAGAGTGATCTTCTGTGGCCACACTACACCCTTCCACCAAGTTTCATGACAGTCTGTGGTTTTTCCATAATCCTGCTGAAAGCCAGACAGAGAGACAAACCGACAAACAAACCTCACCAAAACCACAGAATTCTTGGTGGAGTTAACAAATACAGATAGTGCCATTGTATTACACCCCTAAGAGTCACAGGGCAGTATCAGAGTAGACAAGGTGTTATCAGTCTCCGGGAATAGTCCAGAAGGTTAAAAAAACCTCAGTCAAGTTTTCATTTCAGAGGGTTCTGATATATTATTTCTTTACAGTTAGAAAACCCATGATTAAGTGAGTAATAGTAATGATTAAGTGAGTAATAGTAATGATTGAGTGAGTAATAGTAATGATTGAGTGAGTAATAGTAATGATTGAGTAATAGTAATGGAAGAAAGTAATTTCCAGCAGTAGAATTTGTGACCATAAGGAGATAAATGAATTCTGTTATTTTATTGAGTTACAGACTCTGTTATCAGTGTCTACACAGCAATGATATTCTTTAGGGCCGTCTGTAAGTGTAAGGAACTGAGTTACATGTTTACATTTATGACAGGGGCTGTGGTATTTTGTGGGTCAGGTATGGAGTTTGAAACAGTCCACCTGCTTTAAAAGAGGCCCATTTCCCAATATGTAATAAACGTCAGATTACTGTCATTTAGTAAATGCTTACTTAAATACAATTTCAGGCAGTATCTCCCGGGTTCAATCCCCGGGTTCAGTGGTCTGGGTCCTTTCTGTGTGGAGTCTTTATGTCCTCTCCGTGTCTCCATGGGTTCCACCGGGTACTCCGGTTTCCTCCCACAGTCCAAAGACATGCATATTAGGTTGATTGGTGTCTCTAAAGTGCCCCTAGTGTGTGAGTGTGTGTATGAGTATATGGGTGTGTGTGCCCTATGATGGATTGGCGCCCTGTCTAGGGTTGATCTGCCTTGCGCCCTGTGCCGCCGGCTAGGCACCGGCTCTCCCGTGACCCCGAGGACAGGAATAAGCGGTTAAGATAATGAACGAATGAAATACAATATCAGAATTATAATAGCAATATTAGTAATAATGTAGCCTAACCCTGGATATCTTTCCACAGATCATACTAATTATGAGTAGCAACTTGGGTAATGATTGTAAAGGAATACTTTGGGCTTTAGTGTGTGCTTGGAGTGCTTTTTGTATTTGTATCTATGTTTCTGTGAACCCCAGATAACCAGTAGGGATGCTGTTTTTAAGATACCAAATCAGAGCTAGTACAGAGTGACAAAAACCCCTGGCAGGGAGTGGATTAATGTCAGTGTGGCCAACAGGCTGCTACTTGATTATCCTGAGCGTACAATTCAGTTAAAAAAGGAAAACCTGTACACTAAATTAGATTAATCCTCAACTGCTCTGTTTTATAAACAATAAGGCCTTGTACTGAATGCCGTAAGTGGAATTTGGTTACACCATAAAAACTGCCGTCAACTAAAAAGGAATTTTGAAGAACACCCCTCCTTTCGCTGACATAACCCTCAGACGTAATGGCATATGGGTCAGTAGATAACATCTCTGCGCAAACATGAGTTAGAAGGAATTCATCAATAAAAATGTTATTTTAAATGGGAAAGCATTTGACAAATCAATAAATAACATTAGCAGAAGTTTGAACACAATCAACAGTCACTAAGAAGTGAAGGTAAGACCATATCAGTTGTATTAGCTTTTCTGATAATGTAGTTGTGATATATATTAATGGAGTGACTTCAGTCTACCCAGCAAAAAACATTTCCAGTGCAACATGGACACAAAGGCTGCACTTTTCATGGAGTGACTGTATAAAATGTAAATATTAACTGAAGTAGCATCCAGTAGGAGTTTACTTCTCTGTTGCTGTAAAGCTAACATATATATTTAATGTCTTTCTCGTCCTGTAGCCCTGCAAGACCTTTTCGATTCCCCAGAAGGTAAGAGCTTCTTATTCTTGTCCATTTAATTTGTATATTACTACTCTATTTGTGCTCCAATTAATGTCAGCCTGTTTCCATGTTCTGTTCTGGCTATTCTTGTTAGCTTTCATTATGAGTCAAATATACCAGAAATTCAGTGCTTATGTGTTCTGGACAAAACAAAGCACAAGTCTGAAAATATCCTTAGCCTTCCAGGCTAAATCACCCAAAGCTGAAATTAAATTTAAGGGTAATCATTTCTTTCTCCTGTAATGACATGTCCAACTTCAACCATATTTGAAGTCATCTAGTATGTTATATGTGGTAACTACATCCACTTCTTTTTGCTTATAGTTATGCTGAGCTCATTGCTGACTGGCCTGTGGTGGTCCTTGGTGTGTGTACTATACTCATTGTGGTATGCACTTTAGTAGGTATCCTTGTGCCAGACTTGCCAGACTTCTCAGATCCTTTACTGGTAAGACATTACCACTGGTAAGAAGTTTTATTTCACCTCTTAGGATTGTATTTTTGGCTCATTTGACCAGGAAATTAAACTGGAAATCGAATTCTCATAAATCTAAAGATTTAGACCAGATGTGCTCCGTCACAAACTAGAAGGCCAGAGCCCACACAGTTTAATAATTTCCCTTGATCAAAGAGATCTTACTAGTAATTACAAACCGTGTTTCCAGAAAAGTTGGAACACTCTAAAAATGCAATAAAAACTCAAATCTGTCATTTGTTAATTCACTTGAAACTTTACTTAACAGACAAAAGAAAAATGAACAGCTTTTCAGTGTTTTCAATGAAGAACTTAATCCTGTTTGTTAAATCTAAACAAATTTAGAAATAGATGCCTGAAACACACTCAAAAGGCTGGGACAGAAGCGTATTTACCACTGGCTCACATCACCTTTTCTGTTAATTATACTTTTTAATCATTTGGGAATTGAAGATACTGTATGTTTCAGTTTTGCAAGTGAGCCATTCTTGCTGTATACAAGACTTTAGCTGCTCAACAGTCCGTGGTCACTGTTGTCTGATTCTCCACTTAATGATGTGCCGTACATTTTCAGTAGGAGACAGATCTGGACTACAGGCAAGCCTGTCAAGTCACGCTGTTATGACTTGTGTAGAATGTAGACTCCTGCTAAAATAGACATTTCACAGTGGTAGCTCAGTGGTTAAGACATTGGCCTTCTGATCAGAAGGTCCCTTAACCCTCAACTGCTCACTTGTGTATATGAGATCAATGTAAGTCACTCTGGATAAGGGTGTCTGCCAAATGCCAGAAATGTAGACATGGAGTTCCTGGGAAAAGATGTTGTCTTGACAGCAGCATATTTCTCTCCAAAATACCAATATAAGCCTCTGCATCAATGGTAACTTCACATGTAGGCAGATCACCCATTCCTTGGGCTGTGATGGACCCCCATGCCATCACAAATGCTGGGTTTTGCATTTTTTGTTGGTAACAGTCTGGATGGTCTTTTTCATCGTTGACATGTAGAATTTGACCTCCATTTTTCCCCCCAAAAAAAGCTGAAACTTCGACTTGTCTGACAACAGAACACGTTTCCACTGTCTTTCGGTTCATCTCAGATGACTTCAGAGAACTCACTGGTATTTCTACACAAAAATAATATAATTTTTCTCAAACAATACCGCCTGAGGTCTCAATGGTCACACACACTCAGCAGCGGTTTCTGACCTTGGTCTTCAGGCACCAAAATCTCCCCTGACTTCCTGAATCCTTTCACGGTATTATGAACGGTAGATGGTGAAAGGTCTAAATTCTTTGCAGTTTTGCGCTGAGACTAACAATTCTCTCATGAAGTTTGGCACAAAGTGGTGAACCATGACCCATCCTTGCTTATAAAGTCTGAGCCTTTGATGGATGCTCCTTTTAAGCTCCTTTTATACTCAATTTTACCAGTTAAACTGCTAATTTTGGAACTTTAAAGTGTTACTTGTATAACGTTTTCAGTATTTGCCTCTGTCCCAGCTTTTTTGAGTGTGTTGCAGGCATCAATTTCTAAATTTGTTTGTATTTAACAAGTAGAATTTAATTTGTCATGGTAAATAATGAAAATATTTTCTTTGTCCTTTTGTCTGTTAAATAAAGGTTCAAGTGAATTAACAAATTACAGATTTCAGTTTTTATTGCAATTTTAGAAAGTGTTTTTTTTTTTGTTGTTTTTTTTAAAGAAACTTTTCTGGAAATGGTGTTTGTACTAGTTTGTTAGACATGTTGGAGAAGAGGAATAACCAAACTGTGCTGAACTCCTGCTGAAGTTCATGGTGTAGTCCTTTGGTATAGTCATGGATCAATAACCCAAGTAAAAATGGCAGGGGAAAAAGGATATTCTATGATTTCTTGCTTGGGAAAAATACTACAGCGTTCCTTCTTTCGCAGCGTATTGAACTTCCCTCAGATGTCAGAATATCTCAGTCACTGTTTGTCTTCGAATGAAGACTAAATTAACTTTTCACTTAACAGCATTTACAGGAGCAATTAAGCAAGGTAAAATATCAATATGCAAATGCAGGTCATAAAAATGATTTCTTAAGCCCTGTTCAGATTGCATACTTTTCACTGAGTGGCGTATGTAGTTTCTTTTCTGGAATAAAACTTGTGTCTTTAACACAGGACAATTGAATTTCCGCTGAGCTGTTTTTTAATATGAACCCATATGTTTACAGCACACAAGCTATATATGCATTTGGGCTTTGAATACATAGCACATTGCTGGATTATTTATGATTATTTACTTGCCAGAATCATACATTGAATTATTAAGGAGCTTGTAGTAGCAAAACTGTTCATTAAGTTATACAGTACTTATATGGCATATGTGAATTCATAGATTTATACCTGTAGCTATCATTATAGTAGCCCCCAGGTTTTTAAGTACAATATTCAGAGTACATTTTTGTGTACTTGTGAAACGTTTAGCTTTGGATAAAGAGTAGAGTTTATAAACATAATGCAGCTAATACTGTCATTACTATCTAAATATAGGTGGTTTTTTTTCCATTTATAACCTTTTAATCTTTATTTTCATAGGGCTTTGAACCGAGGGGCACTACAATAGGTCAGAGGCTTGTCACATGGAACAACATGGTGAAAAACACAGGCTACAAAGCCACCTTGGCCAACTACCCCTTTAAATATGCAGATGAACAGGCCGAAAGGTAACTTTGTCCTTATTTCATCCATCCAAAGTAATTGAGTGCATTTGAAATAAAGGTTACCCTATAACGCAGCAGAGCATTATTTCATGTTTTGATTCATCATTGATTAGGTTATGCTTTATATACAAGAAAAATCTATGAAAAATGGTTAAAAATCAATATTATCTATCTAGGGAAGTAGCCGAAAAGAGATGGAGGCACTCGATTTGAATTAGTTCAGTAAATTCATTATTGTTAGAACACTTTCTTAATTTGCTAAACACACAACAAAAGACATTGTTTTACTTTTAGGTCAGGGATAACATTTTTAATCATTTAAAAATTACATAAGATGTGTTTTTCATTATTTTTAATTCTGCTTTTAATGATCATTTTTAATAATTTATATTATTATTATTATTATTATTAATTTATTGGGTATAAACAGGGTTCAAACTAAACTACGAGGAATATATTTACATTTCGAAAATGCCACTGGTGTTGGCAACATTTTGTATGAAGGTCTCATATGTAGTCTGTTTCATTAGAACATTAACATTAAGGTCGGCTGCTCGTAGTTTCGCTGTATGTAAGTACAAGTTTTAAGCCCATGAACAGTGGTCCTAACCCACAACCCCCCCCCCCCTCCCGCCTTTTCTTTTTCTACTTTTCCGACTTTTTCAGTGTTATAGTTTGGAACTGGAATTGCATTTACCTGATTGAAATTCATAATGCTTAATTAAACCTTTGAAGAAGCTGAATAATTAAACATAAGAGAGGTGTTGGTTGAGCAAGTATACACCTACCTGACTGAGCCCTTGGTACCTCTGGCTGCAATTACAGCAGCAAGTCTTTTGGGTCATGTGTATGTCAGCTGTGCACATGTGGAACTGGTTAAATTGGTCAAGGTTTGTCAGATTGAATAGAGTTTTGGCTTTGACTAGGCAGTTCTAATATATTCAGATTATTGTTTTTTTTCAGTGTGCTTAGGGCTATTTTCCTATTAGAAAGTGAAGCTCACTGACAAAGTATGTAGATACTCCACCCTTTTTGTTGAAGTAGTTGCCAGCAAAAAGGCTGTCTTTAATTAGACCCATTTCAGACGAGCAAGCTGTATGCGTTCATCTGCGTTCATGGCTGGCCCCTTTCTCAGAAAGACTCTTATGAGTCTGTGAGCTTCCAGTGAGGTGCCGTTTACTGTGCACATACACTTTCAGTGTAGATAGGGGCTTGCCACTGTCCAGCAAAAAGAGCTTCTCTTGCAGATTAAGGTCCATGACCTATTTCACTGAGAAGAGAGAGTGTTTCTGTTGATTAAGTGAACCTCTGCATTGGTTGCAGTTAATCCCAACAGGTGCAGAAATTGGATGTTTTGTCTCACTTATATCTTGGGAGACACACTCTGTGGTACAAGCATGACTATTATACTCACTGAATCCAGCTCTTTTTGGAATGAGTTCATCCACTTCCATCTTCTGTTACTGT
The DNA here is from genome assembly GCA_028566435.1 of Scorpiodoras heckelii. Lineage (NCBI taxonomy): Eukaryota > Metazoa > Chordata > Actinopteri > Siluriformes > Doradidae > Scorpiodoras > Scorpiodoras heckelii. The sequence continues at coordinate 7,754,451 of JAOVVH010000032.1, read as the reverse complement.
TTCTGTCCTCAAGACGTATAAACATACTTTGGTGCTTCACTTCTTTTACTCTGTCCAGGCTCCCTCCCTGTTCCCACCAGATAAACACAGTTCTCACCTCTCACACATCTCTCCTGGGCGAGTGTGTGTGTGATGCATGTACACGTGTTTTATTGTGTGTGTGTGTGTGTGTGTGTGTGTGTGTGTGTGTGTGTGTGTGTGTGTGTGTGTGTGTGTGTGTGT
>JAOVVH010000032.1:7740329-7752897 GCA_028566435.1 Scorpiodoras heckelii | reverse complement strand
ATGTGGTGATGGTGTGTTAGTGTGTGTTGTACTGGTGTGAGTGGATCAGACACAGCAGTGCTGCTGGAGTTTTTTTAGATTGTTAATGCTTAGTACATGAGGTTGTGGTTACTAACAATTATGTTGAAATTATTAACATAAATTAAGAGAACCTTAAACATTAAGCAAAACAGAGCAAACATGGGTCATTTCATTCTTAAAACAAATTATATCCAGTTTGTCTGTGTATCCCATACTATTAATTGTCATTTTTCTTTAATTAAATTGATGCATAGATATATGTAAAATCTTTGCCATTTTTTGTTTTTGCCTTATGTTTTTAGTCATCGGGAAGACAGGTGGTCAGACGATCACTCTGAAAGAGATAAAAGACAAGCAGAATGGGACTTCAGTAAAGACAGTTTCTTCTGTGATGTTCCAGGTAAAGATTTTAAAGACTATGTAATTTGGCACAAAATTTTATGTGAATTATATTTTGCCCTTCCTAACTGCCAAAACCAGTGTGAAACACCTGTATACCTCCTTTATACTTGTATAAACACTTGTGTAAACACTTGTATACCAAGGCTTCCAGCAAATTCACATATTGACGCGTCACAGTATTTCCATTAAATACCACCACCCAGGCCCTTTTTTTTTCTTCTCGGTTGTGCGCATCAGACTGCACGTACATGGTATAGCATTGTCTCACCACAGTTACAAGTGACCTGTTCTCCAAAACTGGGATAACCTCCTTTTATTCCTTCCTGCCTTAGTTAATGTGCTTGTATATTATAAACATTTGAACAGTATGTCACTGAAGTAAATGAACAGGAGGACAAATTGAACAAACCATTAAAGTGACTTGTGTATCATTCTTTATTTAAACAGTCTGTGCAGTGGTGTGGAGGGGGTTAATTCCCAGGGTGATGTGTGTGGAGGGCAATCGGGAGTTCTTGTGGTCAGGAGTCTGACAGCATGTTTGTAGGAGCCGTTACCCAGTCTGGCAGTCCTTGAGCAGATGCTGCAGAACCTTCTTTCAGATAGCAGAGACAAATATATTGTGGGAGGGATCATCCACAATGCTTGAGACCTTATGTATGCTGCATGGAAAATGTCCTGAATTCCCTAAACGAATGTAGTTGGTCAGGACGCTCTTTCTGGTTCTGTAGAACATGGTGAGGATGGATGGATGTTCACCTTCTTTGAGTGCCAGAGGAAATGCAGGTGTTGCTGGACTCTCTTGGCTAACTGTTGTTGGTTGTCCAAGTGTGGTCTTCCATGATGTGAATGCCTAGGAACTCATTCATGGACAGGGAGAGATGATCAGTTCAGGACTTCAAGTCAGCAGTCATCTCTTTTGATTTGTCAACATTCATAGACCGGTTGTTTAATTGCCCCAGAGCGTGAACTGTTCCTACTTCTCTCTGGAGGGTCTGGATGTGAACAGCAGTAGGCTGAGCACACAGCCCTAAGAGGCACCAGTGCTCAGTGTGATGGTATTGGAGGTTTTGGTGCTGAGCTGAACTGACTGAAGCCTCTCAGTGAGGAAGTCCAGGATCCAGTTACCGTTAGAGAGTCCACTGTGGTGGGGAGTTTGGTCCTGATGTAACTCATGACCAGCCACCCTGGGTACATTTATCAGGTTAGCCAGCAACAGTTGACTCTGGAGAACACCTTCCTGACATGTGCTGAGGCAAAGCAGAGCTTGCACTTTGCCAGTGTGATGCTACTGGACAAGTTTGTTCTCATTGTCCTTAGTGATGCATCATCTCTTGCTCTGAATGTGGTGTCCTGGGTTTTCAGCAGTTTTGTGTACCTCAGCTGTAAACCATGGCTGCTCGTTGGCATGAGTGGTGCTGTTTTTTGTGTGTGACATCATCAATTCAGTTGTTAATGTAACCAGTCACTGTAGCTACATATTCATTTACATTAGTGAGATGACCTTTGGTGGTTGTTTCTCTAAAGATACTCCAGTATGTGCACTCAAAGCAATCCTGAAGCTCCAATTAGCAGATGGGGATAGGGTGTAGCTTGTATGGAGTCCTTTTTGTTAGTGTAAACCAATTGTTCACTACTCTGATCACAAAATCCACTTCTTGGAATAACTTTGGTAGCTGATTATAGTTCACTGATTGCCCCATATTGTTCATGTAGCATGTCCTTAGTATTGGCTGAGGATGGACTGTATACAGCCATACTAACAATGACCTTTTACTATCTTCCTTAGCAAAAAGGGGTGACAGCTATGAGTCAGTTACCAGTGACAGTTGTTTAACCTTTAGCCTATCATGGATGCCAGCCCAGTTGCTGCAATTCCAGTTACTCTCTCACCAGTTTCTGCATCTCCTCACCCATGTAGGTGCTATAGGTGAGACCATGATCTCTGGGCCTAGCTCCTGTAGAAAGCCAAGTCTGCAGAACTCCATTATCAGACTCTGTGTGGGTCTCAGATGTTTGACTTGCATTTTGTTCTGAAGTACATTGATCATGAGTGAGCTAAGGGCAACTCCAGGTGCACTTTGCCTTGGAGACTACATACATGAACACTTAGTCAATAAAAATAGCACCTTTTGTTAGATCCTGAGTGGCCCTCTGTGTCATTTCAATGCTGAGTCATGAAGTATACTGGTCAGATTTGTGGCATACTGCAGAGTGAGGTCTCACCTTGGTGACTCTCAGTCACTATGTGAGTTGTAAGGTGTGGCTGGAATCAATTAGTTGACCAACTGCATCAAGGTCCTGTAAGAAATTTGGATTTCCATTGGGCATTTCCTGAGTTTATACTTCAGTGACTTCACACTATCTCAGAGAGGCAGATATTGAAACAGTAGCCTGGATCAGGCCTGGGGATTCTCTTGGTACAACCGTTTTTACTTTAATTGACCATGGTTCTCCAAAGTAGAACCAAACAGTCATCTGGAAAAAGGCATGGTGATCTATGACTGACTTTGGGGCCTATTTCAGGTGTTCCCTCATTGTTCACTGACTCTGCCCATGTGACACAGTGGTCAACAACAAAACGTCAGTGGACCACTTGAGGACTAAATGGGTGAATGTAACCCTAGTTGCTTCTAATGCTTTTGCTGCTGGTTGGAACATCCTGAGAATCTTTCCAGACACAGAGTCATTGTCATAGAGGAGCAGAAAGATTTGGCACCCCTGGCTAGACAAACTGTGCCTGTCGGGTCAGTCAGATATGGTGGAACCACTTAAATAGCTCTCCATGTTGTCCCAGATGGGATGCTTTTTATAGTATGGTCACCATGTGACTTGTGAGTCAAAATGTGTGTGCATGCACACTAGAAAGTATTCAGGTGTTGAAAGACCACCCCTGGCCATTATCCGATGTTCACAGAGCAGTGTTACAATCGTGACCTTATATTCATGTGTTTGGTTTGTGTTTTGTCAAGATCCTCCAATCTCCAGGGACGAGGCATGTCCACCCTCCATGGTCCCCTAGGAGCCCTGCATTGCCCCCATTTGTCCCTTATGGAAACATCATAGTAATGAGAAATTCAGTGTAGAGGTAGTGGACATTTAAAAAAAGTTGGAGTCAGAGGAGGTGAATGAGCTGAGCAGTTAAAAGAATGAAAGGGCTGCTGCCCCACTCACTTTAGGAAGTGTGACTAATTCCCACTGGCACCACGATGGCATTGTGGATAACGTATGAATCATTTAACAAAGTGAAAATAGACCAACATGTTCATTAAAAATATGTAATGGATATACAATTTGTCCAGGGTGGGATTTTTTTTTTTCTTTAAAGGTCCTCCTTGTGAGTATATACATGAAGCTGACTTGAAATAGATCTCTTTGTTATTGATTATTTCAGTCAAGATATATATGTTCTTGTTTTGCCTTTATTGGTGGCTGGATGATTCTGGAGTAACCGTGTGGTAATATATGGAATGTCAAAGTCACTCATTTTGATTCAGCATTGTGTATCAGTGAATTGACCTTGCAGCCTTTAATAAGGGTGAGTCTCCAAATTGTTCCTGTGCCTGATACGGGTCATACAGTATTGTTTAGACCAGATGGCACCCATCCATGATTATGGTTAAGCAGTCATCTCTCAGTACCTTTCAGGGTAAGGCACTGTTGGCATACGTCCATCTTGGTGTTTCACATCACTTCTGGCAGTTTAGAGAGGCGACTGAGCTTATGAACCTTTGATAACTGCTTGGGTTCCTTGTTACTCAGATCCTGCACCAGCCTGGCAAGAATGTTCCAGAGAAAATGTATGCTTGTCCGTGTAATTTATTGCAAATAATATTTAATATATTACTACATGACTTTGTTCTAAGGTCTTGGCATCCATGTGAACATGTTCCAAGAGATATGCAGGTGTTTCTGGGGGCTTCTGGCTGTTATCTTGGGTTTATAGGACTATAGTTTCATATGTACCTCGCATTCTGTTTAGTAATTATTGTCCAACTGGGTATTAACAGGTGACAGCTACTCTAGAATTGTGTTTACGTCTGCTGAAGGGAAGAACTTGTGGAATATACACGCTATAAAATCCATGTGCAATTTCGACAATACAAGGGTATGTGTTTTTCTTTAATTCTTGGGCTTTATTATTCCTGTTTATAATTATTATTCCTGTTTAATAATGGCTAATTTAGTACAAAAGTAGGACAAATTAAGTGTGCCTCATGTCTTTGACATAATTGTTCTAATGATGTTTAGGTTATAGGACCATTTCTTGCCCTTTCTTCTTGATATCTGTTAGAATTCTTTCAGATGTCATACACAACCTTCTTCAAATCAAGTCTGGACACTGATGGGTTTTTGAGCAGGTTTTTAGTTGATTTTATCTGTTAAATCTTTAGTTTTCAATTGCTGTCCTGTTGCAGGATACGTCAACATTTCATTTTAGTCTTGTGCATAATTTATTATTATTAGGTTTTTATATTAGAACTGCATTTTCATTTACCAACCTTGAATCCACATGTAAAACTAAACTATGGATAAGTAGTAATAGAACATCTGGTTTCATATTTTTCAAATAGTTGGTCATAACTCATGTTCTTATTTAACAAAAATACTGACTTTGCTTGTTAGCCCAAATTATTGGCACCCTTATTAAGAATAGTTTTTTTTTTTAAATGAGGGTGGAAAATGTCACCCAACTTCCCTCACAAGAACAGGGCTAAAAGCTTATGCAATATTTAAATGTAATTTTTTTTTTTACAAATAAGTGTTTGGTGACTGTTAATCCCAATTATGTCTTTTTCAGTTCCAGGTCGTAATACTAAAATGTGGAAAAGTTCATGGTTGGTCGATATTTGAAGACGAGAGCTTCAAATGGGGTCTGACTGCTGGTAGCTTGTACTGTTATGCATTGATTTAATGAGCACATTAAAAATCATGTCTTCTCAGGTTCGCTCCCATCCACAGTACTGGAGTTTGTGTCAGCGTGCCACATCTGACTCTTGTTGCCCTAGCTGGACCCTTGGGAACTACATTGCTGTGCTCACCAACAGGTCATCCTGCCAAAAGATAACGGAACGGGATGCATCTCTCACTTTAAAGATCCTGCGCTCCTGTGCCAAGTACTATTATAATGGAACATTAGGTCCAGAGTGTTGGGATGCGAATGCTCGCAGGAAAGACCAGTTCAAGTGTGCCAGTGTGCCAAGAAAATGCACAAAATACAACGCTGTCTATCATATCCTACATTTCTTAGTGGACAAGGATTTCCTTAACCCGAAGAGCATTGAATTCCATCCACCTGAGCTCAAGTACAGCATGTTGTTTTCTCCCACAGAGAAAGGTGAAAGTATGATGAACATTTACTTGGACAACTTTGAGAACTGGAACACCACAGATGGTATCACCACTGTCACTGGCATAGAGTTTGGCATCAAACACAATTTGTTCCAGGACTACCTTCTAACAGACACTATGTATCCTGCAATAGCAATTGTGATTGTACTTATAGTTATGTGTGTATACACCAAATCCGTTTTTATCACCATCATGACCATGTTTGCCATCATCAGCTCCTTAATTATCTCCTATGTCCTTTATCGGGTTGTCTTCAATTTTGAATTCTTCCCCTTCATGAACCTTACGGCATTGATTATTCTTGTTGGAATTGGTGCAGATGATGCTTTTGTGTTATGTGACGTCTGGAACTACACAAAAATTGACAAGCCGAACTCTGAGCTCTCTGAAACTGTAAATGTCACACTTCAGCATGCAGCCCTTTCAATGTTTGTCACCAGCTTTACTACAGCTGCTGCCTTCTATGCTAATTATGTCAGCAATATTACAGCCATCCGCTGCTTTGGTGTCTATGCTGGCACTGCTATCCTGGTCAATTATGTCCTGATGGTAACCTGGTTACCTGCTGTAGTGGTTCTTCATGAGCGATACCTGCTTAACATCTTCATGTGCTTCAGGTCACCACACCACACCACAAGCTTTTTGAAGAGCATATACCAGAATGCCAACAAGTGCCTATTTGCTGTCTCCGAGTGTTCCCGCATTTTCTTTGAAAAAGTATTGCCATGCATTGTAATCAGACTGCGCTACTTGTGGCTCTTTTGGTTCCTGGTCATAACTGCTGTTGGAGCATATATTGTCTGTGTAAGCCCAAAAATAAAATTACCATCCTTGGAGCTGTCAGAATTTCAAGTGTTTCGCTCCACACATCCTTTTGAACGCTACGATGCAGAATACAAAAAACTGTTCATGTTTGAACGTGTCCACCATGGAGAAGATCTCCACATGCCAATCACCATAATCTGGGGTGTTATTCCAATAGACAGTGGTGATCCCATGAACCCCAAAAATAAAGGCAAACTGACACTTGACACAAGTTTTAACATTGCCAGCCCTGCCAGCCAAGTATGGATTCTCAACTTCTGTCAAAAGCTCAGGAACCAAAGCTTTGTGTTCCAGTCTAATGAACAAGATTTCACCAGTTGCTTCATGGAGACTTTTAAGCAGTGGATGGAGAACCAAGACTGCGATGAGGCTAAGGTCTACCCATGTTGCAGTCAGTCCACGTTCCCCTACAAACAGGATGTTTTTGAGTTGTGCATCAAGCGAGCTATAATGGAGCTGGATCGCAGCACTGTCTATCATTTGGACAGTAAGACACCAGGGCCAAGATTTGACATTAATGACACAATCCGTGCCATTGTGCTTGAATTTCATAGTACTTACCACTTCACTTTAGCATATGAAAAAATGCATCTGTTTTACCATGAGGTAGATTCCTGGATCCAAGAAGAGTTAAAGAATGCTCCAGATGGGTTAAGCTATGGTTGGTTGGTCAGCAACTTGGAATTCTATGACCTCCAGGATAGTCTGTCTGATGGAACTCTCATTGCCATGGCACTGTCAGTGGCTGTTGCCTTCAGTGTTATGCTTCTAACTACCTGGAATATCATTATTAGCCTTTATGCCATTATTTCTATCGCCGGAACCATTTTTGTAACTGTGGGATCATTGGTACTCTTGGGGTGGGAACTAAATATACTAGAGTCTGTTACCATCTCAGTGGCTGTAGGGCTTTCGGTGGACTTTGCAGTTCATTATGGTGTAGCATACCGTCTTGCTCCAGAACCCGACAGGGAAGGGAAGGTAGTTTTTTCATTGAGCAGAATGGGTTCAGCCATTGCCATGGCAGCACTCACCACCTTTGTTGCTGGAGCAATGATGATGCCATCCACAGTCCTGGCTTACACCCAGCTTGGCACATTTCTGATGCTTATCATGTGCATCAGTTGGGCTTTTTCTACATTCTTTTTTCAGTGCATGTGTCGCTGTATTGGACCACAGGGCACTTGTGGACAGATTCCTATGCCTAATTTGTTTGCCAAGTGTCATGTTTTTAAAGCAGGTACCTCTGACTCGTCATCCACCTACTGTGAAGGAAAACCCTGCCAGGCAAGCAAGTACAAGTCAGATACCAGGGGACAAGTGGTGGAGTATGAACTTGAGCCATTGGCAACTAATATTAAAAATATGGAAAAAACAGAGGTCCAGACAGAATGTACTCAACTAACCAATGAGAGTGCTCCTCAACATGCATCTTGTTGTCCGTTGAAAAACAAAATGGACTATGTAATAGAAAATTCTGATCCCAATTGCACAACAAATACAGATTCTGTATATCTGTGTAATTACGCTTATAATACTGGCTGTACCTGTGGCCATTTTTTGTCGCAGCACAAAAGGAGCACCCAGTGGACCCATCAGCATTCCTGTATTCAAGCAAAAGAGTGTCCATGCCCAGCTTCACAGTTTGCTTCAACAGGTAGTCATGTAGCCAAAGATCAGAGCATCGTCTCCACACTAAATACAATGCACACGACTTCCCGTCATGATGTAAACAATGTCCAATGTGTTCCTGCCCATTTCCACAAGTGTTCCCAGACTCCAAACCCAAGAACTTGTTCTCTCAAAAAGCATGGCTGCCACCTTAGGGGATGTAATGTGCACACATTGCACCATCAATCACAGGACCACCCACCTGGGGATTCAGGAGTTGATGAATCACACTTAACCAGTCCATGTAAACCGCCACCTGAGGCCATAAATGCTCAAGCTCACTCACAGCTTTCAGCAGCTCAGTGCTGCAAATTACCTCACACACCCAGAGACTTCATGACAGAGGATGGAACACATAAGTCAGGGGACACAACATTTAACCACATAAAAAGCAATGTGCCAAATGCTTCTGTTTTGGTACAAGATTACAATGATAAACTTAAGATGGCTCCCACAATGTTTGACAGAAGTGTCCAGTGCAAACAGCACCACAGAACCACAAACGAAGACTCAACCAAAAGAGACTGTTACTTAAATGGCACTATAAATGTAAACTGCAAACAGAAATGTGATGCAAATGTTCAAGTCCTTCCCTTTAACTCTCTCCCTTTATCTGAAAGTTTATGCTGATGAAGAGAATGGAAAATTTGAAGACAACAGAAAATATAAGAATATACATTGCTATAGGGCCATACATGGTGTTCCTCTGCAGTTAAATGTATACAATTATGCAATTACTGTATTTTATGTGTGCTGTAGAAATGTGTATTCTTGAGTCATGATGTTTACATGGTTTCCATTGACCCTTTGCTAACGATTTATTATGTCATTTGCTGGAGATATTCTCTCATGCACATGACCTATACTTTAATTCCTGATAATGTTACTAACTGGAGCCAAAATATATAAAGTGTTTATAAGCAAGATGGATTATCGCATTATATAACTCATTAAGAATGATCAATGACAACTTGATGGTCATTAAAAAGATCAAATCAAGCTGCTTTGGCTGGGATGCATGTGTACATTTTTTAAGGAAAATAATTTTATACTGATATACTGAGACGCTGATATACTGTGTGACACCAGAAAGTTTTTTTGTAAATCAGCACAATATACAGCTGTAGAATATGAAAGCAAATGCATTGAATTGAATGTAAATAATGAATGTGAGCTCAAACAGCTTTTAGACTTTTAGCTGTAATGTAAGGGTATTTATTAATGCTGTTAAAAGAATTGATCGCAATTAAAAAAATTAACGGCACTAAAAATCTGAACGCAGATTAAAAATTTGTTAAATTACGCAATCCAGTGCGCCGAAATTGTCCATTATGTTACTCATTTTAGGCTGCATTCCAATCTCAATTGTCCCTAAGCTGTATCCCTGCTATACACAGGGTACAGAATCGCAAGGGCACTTCACAGAGAACTCGGTCACTAAAACGGCTCTATTTGAAACGCCCTGGAACGTCATCAACAGCGGACAGCTGATTGGTTGTGTTTTACAAGACAGCACTCGGCTGTATTTAACATGAGAATCACCGCTGTTCAGACTCGCTGTGTATTCTGTAGGCACTTTTGAAATATATGTGATGAAACGTCTATGAACTGTACGTGATGTATTTTAACATTTTAATGTATGTTTTGGTTGGAACGTAAACCTAGTCTTCAGTTGCAACGTGCCGCGTTACTCTAATTTAAATTGGGGAATTGATGGCTTTAATTAAACTCCAACTCTAATCAGTGTATCAGATGAAAGAAAGACAAAAACTATTTTTTTATTTTAAAAAAATGAAGAGACATCAATCATCTTTAATATTTCACTTTTATCAAATCAAGTCAAGTGAATAATGAGGCAATGTTCAACAGTTGTTCCTCTTAAAATAGACCAGTAATAAATGGCAACAACATTTTTAATGTCCTACGATGCCGACCTGCATGTACAACATGAATCACAATGTGCATTAAAACCGTAATTAACACGCAATTAAAAAATATTAATCGCTTGACAGCACTAGTATGTACATCGAAATCAGGAGCAGGAGTGGCAGACCCAAAGGGGATACAGGCTACATGAGATATACCCCACCACTGAAAACTGCCCCAAACCATACTCCCACAACCGAGCAAAACGAACCATCTGGACTAGGTGATGAATTCGTCACTCCAGATTAACCCATTTGCAGCTACTGAAAGGAGAACGCCCCTTCCCCACCACTCAGCATGCAAAGCATGCCACACCATCAACACAATTAAACATGTCCTCATCTAATGCACAAAATACACTGTAGTCAGACAATGAACACAAATACCCATGACTATGATAGAAGCATTAAAGTTTGAACATGCACTAAAAGTACTGGAATACCTAACAAATACAAGATTGAGACACTTTATCTAAGGATGGACTTTGTATTTACTTTTAACTAATGACCAATTTAATGTGTTCCCTCTCTGCCGGGCCCATTGCCTGCATAAAAACCCTACAAACATTCGAATCAGTTGAAACCTACTTTCTGAGCCATTGTTTAAACAGGTAGTCTTCAACTAATTATCTACAGCATAATCTACAGCAACGGAATAAAAATTCCAAATTGTCTAAAGCAAATTATATTCAAAAACAACATTGTTGTCTTCCCAGTTAGCAAATGAGCATGCAATATCACCGAGAGCTAGCTTAATCTGTATTGGTTGTGCTGACACTGGCTCAGTGAGTGTGTGCTATCTGGGCATGACTGGTTACTTTTGTACCAGGTCAACAATATTAGCATTATAAGCAAGAGATAGAGAAATACCAGCAAGTTCATGGCACACAGACAACCTGCTTGTTGTGTTTGTGGGGAAACTGGACTAGAGGTGAGGAATATTAGTTACCGTAGACAGAGGGGCCAATCTCGTGGTCTGTACAGTAAATATGCCTAGTGCAAACTTGCAATATTTAAATATAGATTTAGCCCATAGTACACTACTACCATACATTTTCACACTAAATGAATCACCAAGTGTATAATGCCACATGCAACACACAGTCATTCTGTATGTGCCACAGGCATAACAGCATGCTTAACTTTCATAAAGCAAACTAATGTACCGAAAGTGTCGATGAAGCACAACAGATATCTCATAACTGGGAATTTCCAACGTCCAACTGGCAAAAAGCACAGAAAACACATACTCAACTCAGAATTTCTACTTCAGCACGTGACATCGTATCAACAGCATCAACAGTAAACAAAGTAGCACTTCTTTATTTTTAAATGTTATACTGCATATACTACTATTACCTAGTGTTTGCCATCACTAATGTTCATATTACTGATGTTATCTAGCTAGATTGTTGCTAACAGTAGACGTACAGAGAGGTGTCTACCTCCCCCACCCCACTTTGTGGCTTGAACACACTGTAGTCGAAAATGTTCAAAAATTCCTTAGGTATAAAGTTTTGTAGCGCTATAGTATGGGTATTGTAGTGAAATATGTTTTGTTTATATGCAATAGACATGTACTATAGAGAATCAGCAGCGGTTAAAACGGGCCAGAACTGTGTTCTGACACCTTCGATTAATAAGTAAATAAATCTGATTGGGGCGACACGGTGGCTCAGTGGGTAGCGCAGTCGCCTCACAGCAAGAAGGTCCCGGGTTCAATCCCCGGTCTGGGTCCTTTCTGTGTGGAGTCTGCATGTCCTCCCCGTGTCTGCATGGGTTTACTCCAGGCACTCTGGTTTCCCTCCGACAGGCCAAAGACATTTTGCACATTAGGTTACTTGGTGTCTCTGAAGTGCCCCTAGTGTATGAGTGTGTGTATGTGTGCCCTACGATGGATTGGCGCCCTGTCTAGGGTTGATCCTGCCTTGCGCCCTATGCTGCCAGCTAGGCACCGTCTCTCCCATGACCCTGGGGACAGGAATAAGAGGTTAAGATAATGAATGATTGAATAAATGTGATTGGCAGTTTAATGTCAAGCGAGAAAATTTTTTATCTGCTGTAGCCTGGGGTTCCTTCTAGCTGATGCCACTGGCATATAGAATAAGAAAGTAGCTAATGTACACCCCATGGTCCCTTCCTTCAGTGGGTTCATGCGTGTTGATGTAGATAAACTCTCGGTCACAGTGCTTATTGACAGCATCTAGCATAAGCAGAGTTGCCTTTTCCTGAAGTGGTTGGTCAATTTGAATGCAACATTTCAAACAGAGCTCAACAAATCTGTATGGTAGCTGATACTGTGATCTATCTATCTATCTATCTATCTATCTATCTATCTATCTATCTATCTATCTATCTATCTATCTATCTATCTA
>JAOVVH010000032.1:7700675-7711158 GCA_028566435.1 Scorpiodoras heckelii | reverse complement strand
GACCTTGAATCGCCACCAAGACACATCCACACTATTTCTTCTCTCTTCACTGAGAGCTTAAGGTGGCATAGAAAGACACTCAGTTCAGATTATTAATCTTTAGCCTCTGTCGTGGAGGTTATATTCTTCTTTACATAGTCCATAGCTTTAACCACGTCTGTGAAATCTTTTTCCTCCCCGTTGTACGTTATGCGGAGTCGAGCTGGAAATAATATACCGTACCGGACACCTCGACGATTACGAAGCAGCCTCCTGACCTCTGTAAACACGGCCCTAGCTTTGGCAACACTAGGAGAGTAATCCGGGAAGATTGCGATTGTTTCTCTATTGACCCGAAGCGGCGCTCGTGCGCGGGCTAGCACCTCGGCACAGTCTTGGTAATAGTGGAGTTTAGCTATAATGGCACGTGGCTTCCCATCCAGCCTTTTTGGAGCTGAGCTTCTGTGTGAGCGGTCTACAAGCACATCTTTATCCAGCTGCAGTACCTCTCTCAGTAGATTTGAGACCGATGTGGTGGAACATGAGCCATCCGTTTCAGCTACTCCCAGAATCCTAATGTTGCATCTCCTCACTCGGCCTTCCATGTCCACACATTTCTCTCTTAACTCTACCAGCTCCGCTCTTAAACCACTCACAGTTGTCTGCAGGGTAGCCACCTCATCTGACCATGACGATAAGCCTCCCTCTACATCTTTAATTGTTGCTTTCATTTGGTCAATCTCAGTGTAAATTGTTGTCATGTCGTTTACTATCTCCTTTTTTACCGTTCATAGCTCAGTTTTAATAGCATCGGATTCCTCGGCGAATGCATTTTTCGGCTTTGACTTTATCACCGCCAAAATGTCCGTTTTTAGCGAGAGAAGAATCTCTGACTTAAAGGCTACAACATCCATGTCTGGAGCGTTGGATGGAGGCGGTGTTGATCGGGGTGAAGTACTGGTGGGACTCGAGGCCGAGGCGGCGTTGGGCCTGGTATTGGCTGCTCCAGTATACTTATATTTCCGCAGATTTGCCGCCATCAACATACGTAGACACTATTATATTAACTTCAGAAGTACTTCCAATGACAAGTTTACAATGTTCCGTAGTGTAAAGCGCTTATAAACTTTAAATAAAACAAGTCTCGGCAGGAGCACAAATTAAACACGTCCTACTCCATAGCGTGCTCGACCTCTTTGGCCTCGTTTTGACTGAAACGTTATGTATTGTTACTCAATATTCATTTCTTGTTCATAGACCTGTTGTGTAAAAGCAAACGTGAACTACAAAAGCACAAGTCGTGCCCACAGAATGAATCAAGCCAAGTTAAGCTTCAAAACTAACCAGACATACGGCAGGTTTATCCAAAGAATGTGTTGCCATAGTAACAGAGCAGTTCTTCCTCTCTGGAACCAGAATGGACGGAAATTAGCTGCGTTTATTAAAATGAACCTGGCTTATCAAGCTTAAAAAGCTTGCTTCGTGGAATACCCCCTGAGGTGACCAGTTACAAAACACTAAACACAATAGACAATGGGTTCTAATAACCAAGTTTAAGGTTCCTACCCTCCAAAAGCTCCACAGGGACGTCTTGTACAAACTGCTCCCACCAACGGCGAGACGACTGCTTCGATGTCCACTCCTGGATATCAAACTTACACAGGCGACCAGCCAAGTACATGACAGCAACAGCTATGATCTCTGGCTCCCACTGAAGCGAAAGCATGGTGCAGAGGCTGAGGAGACAAATGTTAGAGGTTAAATTAGTACTTACTAACATTTAATCCCAGGATATGTACCAGAGGATAATTCTACAGGGGGGTAAATCCTCAGAAACAGGAATAGTGCAATACTGGCATTGCGAACTCTCTGTGTTTGTATTTTTTCGGACTACCTAACACAATACCCGGATAAATGTATTTCTTTATTATTTAATTTATTATCGGTCATCTTTCCCCACATCCTTCCTTACGCTTCTGAAAAGAAAATCCACCCTGGAACCACACAAGCCATTTTTTTTCGGTTAAAGGTTCCCTACATTATCCACAATGCCTGTACCCGTTAATATCAGTCCCATTGGGAATTAGCCTTTGCTTCATCTCTGCCTAAAGAGACTGGTGAGGTCATCTCACAGCCTGCTGTCTAGCTGAGCCAAGTCTCTGGAACAAATGTGCTGTATCGCCATACTACGTTTTTGAACTTCCGTGGCCAGTTTTTTGTAATCTCCTCTACTTCTGTGTCACGTTCGACACTGAACATTGTTGGAAAATGGTTGTGAAGGAAATTTAAAAAAAAAGATCCACTTTCCCTTTTGTTTGCAATTGCTGAAATCTCCTACTAAATACCACTGTAACTGCTAGCAGTGTCCCAATGTGACATCTGAGTGGAAATTGGTTACCAGAATTGGTAAGCATATCACAAAGATATTTCAACATAAACCTACACTATGTGGCCAAATGTTTGTAGACACCTCACTGTCATGCCCACATGTGCTCACATTCCAGCACTGGTCTCCACTTTGCTGTTTTAAAGAGCTCCACTCTTCTGGGAAGGCTTTCCATTAGATTTTGGAGCGTGGCTGGGGGGATTCGTGTTCATTCAGCTACAAGAACGTTAGTAAGATCAGGCACTGGTGATGAATGAGGAGGTCTGGGGTGCATTCGGTGTACCAGTTCATCCCAAAGGTGTTCAATGGGGTGGAGGTCAGGGCTCTGTACAGGACACTCGAGTTCTTTTAATTCAACCTTAACACACACTGTCATGATGGAACTGGTTTGGACCTCTTGAAGGTAAACTGTAATGTTACAGCATACAAAGCCATTCTATACAACTGTGCACATTTAACCTCGTGGAAAGTTTGGAGAAGGACCACATATGGGCGTGATGGTCAGGCGTCCACATATGTTTGGCTAAATAGTGTATAAAATGTGCTTCAGAGTGGAGCTTTCCTTTAACAAATAAAAAGTTGTTCTTTAGTAGATTTATTTAATGATGAGTAAAGTTGTAAGCCTGTGCAGCTGCAACACATTTTTCTTGCCTTTTTCCTTCTTTTTTTTTTTTTGCAAAATCTGTTGATCTGACAAAACACCAAAGACAGGAAAACACATACCTATCATTCACAAAAGTCCAGGCCATCTGCACCAACTTCTGTACTTTATTTTTGTCACCTAAAAAAATACAAAAGTGCATGAAACACACAAAACAGCAAAACACACCAGAAACTCTTTTAAACGACTTTATAAAGTGGCCACACCTTTCAGCTGCTTGGCATAACGCAGAAGAAACTGGTATGGATGCTCCACTTGCAAATCAAACTTGATCGTCTGGAGCAATATTCTCTCCAACACCATCACTTCTTCCTGTTTATAAATATCAATCATTACATCACTCAATTTTATCACACATACAGAGCAGTTTGGAAGGACTTGGACAAGTTGGACATGAGCAAGCCTGTTGTGTATAAAATGTAACAGGGTCTAAATAATGCCATTGTTCCACAGGTTCTCGGGATATATGAATGGTGTGTACAGACTGGAAAGAAAGTGTAAATCTTTGAATGCATTGTTTTGGAATAGAGTTGAATGCTGATTATTTCTTGGCCAACTGGGTTTGAAGTATTCTAGATGTGAAACTCGAACCCCACACTGATGCTATAAGCGTAAATAAGTGGCAAATGAATGTAAAAATAAGGACCGAATATAAATTGAAGCCAATAAGATCCTGAGAATAAAAAAAAAAATCTGAATAAACCCAAGGCCGCAAGTCAATCAAGTAAGTGCACAAAACACTTCTTTTCCACAAATTTCCTTATATTACAATCTTCCTCTTACAAAAAAAAGATCAATCATTTTACCTCACTTTGCAACACACACTCCATAACATTTAGTCACGTGGTCCAGACCTGACATTTATGCATGATGGCGGTCACTCATAGTCAGGGCATGTACTTCTGTATGAATATATCAGACACCAGTCTGGATATGTCAAACTTTATCATGTCACACTACAGGCAAGAGCTGGCAGACAATCAGGGGAGTGAGAGGGTCCAGTCTAAGACCAAATGCATGAAGCAAAAACCACTTTGAGCCATAAAGCCATGGTTTTCCAAAGGAGACAGCTGCCACACAGGACATACTGCCCAGAAGACATACACGGCTAAGATTTGATGCCTTGGTGCTGCGTTCAAAGTTCACTCAAAAGTGCATTATTTGTAACATGGCACAGCTTCGGTCTTCTCCAAATGATGACCAGAGACGTAGAAAACATGCAGAGTGGCGTACGCCGTTTTCAAACGCGTCTTCTTGATCACTTCATCATGGCACATGCATGGATGGTGTATTTGTCTGTATGTCTATACTTTATACTGTTAAATCAGACGAGAGTGCCACAGAATCAGTCCAAATGTATTAAAGACAAGAGCTTACATTCTTTTTGTTTTACCAGTACTCACTTACAGTCACACAGTCTCACGAATAAGGGCAGAAGATATAAAAATCCAGTCTTCTGAGAGTGGCTTGAGTTACATATTAAAGTTTTTTTTTTTTTTATTCTCATAACATTCCAGTAAAACTGTAGAAACTATGATAACAGCAGCAGTTACACCCTCAGAGGTGCAAATATTTGGCCCGAGACCCAAAATGCTTACTACCATATTAAATAGTATGTCAGGACAAACTGGCTTCATCGTGGATTAGACGAATAAATGTTAGGTGCAGCAGATTTATTAGTACAAAGTATAAAAATGCACAAATCCATATCACAAAACTGAAAGTAAAAAAACTGCCGTGGGTGATTAGAGATGCCGTAAAGTCCATTAGAGTATCATCTGGACAGATTCCCAGCATTGGGGCATGTTTGTGGATTAAGGATTGGCAGCTTGGCAACTAAACATGACAGGTGTATTTACGACTGTTAATCTGGCTCAGTTAGCACGGCTATAAATATCCTTTTATTAAATCTGACATTCTTACAATACCATTTATAATTCAATACCTGGAATACAGAAACACCAACCACTTCTGCTGGATCACTATAGAAATATTTATACACAGCACTTCATTTTCTTAACACGAACCCTCTGCTCACCTTGGGATCATCCCCAAACTGGGCAAACTGCACATCGTTGAGCAGGCTGCGAGCCGTTTTGATGATGTCTTTACACTTCTTTGGGGTCTCCTCAACCTTTCCAGCCAAAAATAGGCAGCAGGCTCCTGTCACCTGAAAAGACAAAAGTAACAATTACAACATTGTACAAAATGAGGATAAATGTTCTTCAAGAACTAGTGTAGAGAGGGTTGGATTTTTTTTTTTACAGTTAAAATGATTCACTTGCAATTATTGCAATAGTTAGCACAGGAACAGCACGATGTTCATTTTGTTTTATTCAGTCATTTCGCTGCTGAATCAGTCTGCAGAGATGAACAGAAATGTGTGCTGTCTACAACCAAACCCAGCATTATGTTTGTGAATTACAGAATTACCCTATATAACCAAAAACAGACAGTCACAGCCTGAGGTAAGCAGATTTTAAGTAATTAAGACTAAAGACTAAAACACATACAGTATATATCTTATTTCTGCTTAGAACAGAACACAGCTTCTGGATAACGACTGTCTACAAAATCTTGTGTAAACACACGCTGATTAAGTGGAGAGATTGGAAGCATCAAGATGTGTTTTTTTAAGGAGAGACTTAACCATTTAAAAAAACACACATCTTGGATACAGTGGAGTGATTCACACACACCTAAATCTTCATACGCTGCTATTTCATAAAACAGCAGGGACGGTCCATATACATATATGGTGTATACCGCAATAAACATTGGAACCATATTATAGTGCTGTCAAATTAACGCGTTAACAAACTTAAAGAATTAATCGCGAATAAAAAAAATTTACGCCACTAAAAATGTTAACGCAGATTAAAAATTAGTTAAATGACGCAAACCAGCGGCGCCGTCAGCGAACACAAACATCTGAAATTGACCATTACGTTACTCGTTTTAGGCTGCATTCTGATCACAACTGTCCCTAATCTGTATCCCTGCTCCCTACACACTGTACAGGGTACAGAATCCCAAGGGCTCTTCACAGGGAACTCGGTCACTAAAACAGCTCTTTTTGAAACGCCCTGCAACATCATCAACAGCGGACAGCTTCGGGATCACGCCTTCATTACAGCACTCGTCTGTGTTTAACATGATAAATCAAACAACACTGTTCAGACTCATTTTGTATGATGTAGCCACCTTCGAAATAAATGTGATGAAACGTCTATGAACTGTGGGTGATGTATTTTAAGTTTCTAATATATCTTTTGGTTGTTTAACTTCTCGTGCACAGTGCTCTGATCTCTCGTGCTGAATGTTAGCCTTGTTACCTATCAAACATTGATAAAGACAGAAAGGAACAATGGAGAATTAAGAAGTTGTAGCTCTTTTTGGGTTGCTATATTTCTGTATGTTACATCAGTTTAATGAGCGACGGAGACGACAAAGGCAACAGATCTGCATAACACATGCACAAACTCCTTCCCTTCCATTGTGGGGGCGGGTCTCTGAGGTAAAATCGAATCAGCCAAGCATGTAGCGGCAGCACAACAGAACTTCTGGCCAAGTGATATATCCATGTTCCCTAGCTCCCTACACACTGTGCACTGTGCAGTCGTTCCTCTTAAAATAGACCAGTGATAAAACGGCATCAACATTTTCAATGGACCTACGATGCCAACCTGCATGTACAACACAAATCACAATGTGCGTTAAAACTGTGATTAAAATATTTATTTCGTGGCAGCTCTAATTATATAATCAGGCATATAATTTGCATAATTTAAATTATGCATATAATCTGCATAACTTTAACCCTTGCAGTACAATTCTGAAAAGTGAACTCTTTGGAATTGTCTATATTTCTGCATAAATTTGACCTAAAACTTCATCAGATTTTCACACAAGTCCTAGAAGTTAATAAAGAGAAACAAATCAAACAAATGAGACAAAAAGATTAGGCTTAGACATTTATTTATTGAGGAAAATGATCCAATATCATATATCGGTGAGAGGCAAAAGTATGCGAACCTTTGTATTTAGTATCTGGTTAAACCCCCTGGAAACGAAACGTTTCCAGTAATTGTTGATTAGTCCTGCACATCGGCTTGGAGGAATTTTAGCCAAGTCCTCTGTACAAAGCAGCTTCAACTCTGTTATGTTGGTGGGTTTCCTCCTACGAACTGCTCCCTTCAGTTCCTTCCACAAGCTTTCTATTGTATTAAGGTCAGGACTTTGGCCGTTCCAAAATATTAACTTTATTCTTCTTTATCCATTCTTTGGCAGAATGCCTTGTGTTCTTACGGTTGGTGTCTTACTGCATGACCCACGTTCTCTTGAGATTCAGAACACAGACAGATATCCTGACATTTTCCTTCAGAATTAGCTGGTATAATTCTGAATTCATTGTTCCATCAATAACGGCAAACCATCCTGGACCAGATGCAGCAAAACAGGCCCAAACCATTATACTACCAGCACCGTGTTTCACAGGTGGGATGAGGTTTTTATCCTGGAATGCGATGTTTCCCTTTCTCCAGACATAATGCTTCTCAGTTAAACCAAAAAGTTTTATTTTCATCTTATCTGTCCACGAAACATTACAATAGCCTTCTGGCTTGTCCATGTGATCTTCAGCCACCTGCAGAAGGGCAGCAATGTTCTTTTTGGATAGTAGCGGCTTTCTCCTTGCAACCCTGCCATGAACACCATTGATGTTCAGTGTTCTCCTGATGGTAGTCTCATGAACATTAATATTAGCAAAGGTGAACAAGGCCTTTAGTTGCTTAGAAGTTACCCTGGGTTCCTTTGTGACCTTACAGACTATTACACGCCTTGCTCTTTGCATGATCTTTGCTGGTTGACCACACCTGTGGAGGGTAATAATGGTATTGAATTTCCTCCATTTTTACACAATCTGTCTGGCTGTGGATTGGTGGAGTCCAAACTCTTTAGAGATGGTTTTGTAACCTTTTCCTGCCTGATGAACATCAACAATTCTTCTTCTGAGGTCCTCAGAAATCTTCTTTGTCGCCCACTCATGCCCGTTTGTCCTCCCATTGAGTGAAAACCCCTGACTCTAATTTCACCTTCAAATTATATGCTCATCCTAAAGGGTCACATACTTCTGCCACTCACAGATATGTGATATTGGATCATTTTCCTCAATAAACAAACAGACAAGTCTAATAGTTTTGGTTCATTTGTTTGATTTGGTTCTCTTTATCTACTTTTAGGACTTGTATGAAAATCTGATGAAGTTTTAGATCAAATTTATGCAGAAATATAGACAATACCAAAGGGCTCACAGAGTTTCAAGCACCACTGTGTTTCTCGATTAATGATTGCAAGCATAACAAGGCAGACTGTGCTCTGTGAAAATACTGCGAGGAGCTACTGCATCTTCCTGCAATACAAGTAAGCTGATAACACATTTTACACAAACACCATAAGTGTATGATTAAAAGGCAGACATAAACAAAGGGTGTACTTACATATCTGGGGAATTGTTTAAAGGAGTGAAACATGTAGAACCGGTGGAAGTATATAATTCCAGTAGCCAAGGTATCATAATGTCTAATAAAGGAATGTCAAGGAACAAAAACATGTAATAAATCTACAAAAAAACACACGCACACAAACAATACATAGCAGAGTTATCATACATTACTCTTGGCAAGTCAATTAAGGTGCCTACTATGTTCATAAAAGAGGTCATTTTAAAACTATTAGAAACAGATTTATTGCTTTAATTCTTTATCTTAGAATAATAGCAGGTCAGAGGTTCACATACGCCATGTTTACTGTCTTTTAAAGAGCATGGAAGATCCCAGAAGTTGATGTAATGACTTTTAAAAACTCCTGGTTGGAAAAGGGTCATAATTAGGAGTTAAAAAGGAACAACCTTTAGAGCAAGTGACTTTTTGTCTTCTAGATCATCAGACAAGCCAAGCAACTCTGGCAAGACCTTAAAAAAAGTGGACTTCTACAAGGTCCTTCAGATCAATTTCCAAACAACTGAAGGCACCACACAGACACAGCATCATTCAGAATGAGGCATAAATTAACTCAGATTGATGATTAAACTTTGGTCCGAAAGGTTCGACTGAACCCCAAGACAACAAAGGTATGTACATACACCATTATCCACACAGCCTGAAAGGAAGAAGCTCCTACTCCAAGACTGGCATTAAAAAAAATAGCCAGAGTTTTTATTTAAAAGGTTAAGCCTTTTAATCTGTAGTACATCATTATCAGAGTGAAGCATGGGGGTGGCAGCACCATGCTGTAGAGATGGTCTGTAGGTAAAAGGACTGCTGCACTTCAGAAAATAAATGGCATCATGTGGAAGGTGGATTATCTAAAAAAAAAAAAAAGTATTGACGGAACACCTAAAAAAAAAAAACAACAACAAAAAAAAACCCCACAAATCAGCCAGAAAGTTCAAATGTGGCAGCAGAATCCAGCAGGACAATGATCCTAAGCAAACCTTCAAATTAGTAACTAAATGACAACACAGAGTAAGAACTGGAACCTTCACCACGAAACCCTGGCCTGAATCCCATAAATAATGTGCAGGCTAAAATTATACAGTGTTTCTGAGTGAGGAGGCCCCTAAACCTGACCGAGTTACACCAGTTCTGAGAGGAGGAAGGCACAGAAATTACCGCGAGAAGTTTGCGAATGCTGGATTACTAATCAGAAGGTCAGGCACCACCAAGCTGCCACCGTTGGGCCCTTGAGCAAGGCCCTTAACATGAATGTAGTTGCCCTGAAAAAACTGATCAGTTGTATAAATAAGATAAATCCATACATGCATGTTAGGTTGATCGGTCACTCTAAATTGCCCTTAGGTGTGAATGTGTGTGTGAGTGTGTGTTGGCCATGCGATGGACTGGCGACCTGTCCATGGTGTACCCCGCCTTCGCCTGATGACGCTGGGATTGGCTCCAGCCCCCCCGTGAGGCCAACTAGCAGGATAACGTGGAAGATAATGAATGAATGAATGA
This sequence comes from Scorpiodoras heckelii, assembly GCA_028566435.1. Classification (NCBI taxonomy): domain Eukaryota; kingdom Metazoa; phylum Chordata; class Actinopteri; order Siluriformes; family Doradidae; genus Scorpiodoras; species Scorpiodoras heckelii. Next base: position 7,701,119 of record JAOVVH010000032.1, on the reverse strand, counting down.
TAAGGGACTGGATAAGGATGTCTGCCAAATGCCATAACTGTAAATTATTCAAGTTAAATGATTAAAAGGCAATACAACCAAGTACCAACAAAGTGCAGTTAAACCCTTGACTGACTGAGAATATGATCTTATTCTTATACAAATAAACTAGATCCCCTAATTGACTTAGCGTAAGAACCCATAATATCGGACACCTGAAATTCACCTGAAGTAATTAAATGTTGTAACATGACTGATAAAAGGGAGAGAAAGGAAAGACGGAATATTTAGGAAAAGGAGGTGCGCGGAAATAGTAGGCACTTAAAACACTCGCGCTGGCGGCAGCGCATTTTATCGATACTGATGATGTCATCATTTTTTCAAGCGTGCGGATCACAGGGCTCGAAAATTCCTCTGTTTTGACACTATCTCTGCAGGAATCGGCCTTGGAAGGGCGACATATTG
>JAOVVH010000032.1:7679146-7690980 GCA_028566435.1 Scorpiodoras heckelii | reverse complement strand
CTGTAGTCCATCTGTTTCTCTACATACTTTGTTATTCCCCTTTACTCTGTTCTCTAATGGTCAGGACCCCCACAGGTGTGTGCTGTACTGGTGTGAGTGGAGTTAATCGCAGAACTACAAAGTGCAGCTATATGGTAAGTGGAACTAAGAAAATGGACAATGAGTGTAGAAAAAGAGGTGGTCATAAGGTTATGCCCATTAATAAGCATACAGCTTTTCTTATATACAGGTAATACTGGAGTAAAAAACTCTAATGAGCAAAAACGATTGTCCTCTACTGCACATAATGATGATAGATGCTTAATGGCATACGTGCCAGGATAAGAGTTTCTAACATACAAAATCTCTCATACATTTTCCTGAAAAGGTCATGCAGCCGAACAATACGTGTTCCACTAAACATGACAACCTAACACATCTGTGATTAAAACTCTGAGGAACGGCACAATGCTGCAGCAAACATACCACAATAAATATAAAAACACATGTTTACACTATACCTGCTCCTTGGTAAACTGGCGTGCAGAAAGGATGTGTTGACCCACTAAAGGGTGAAGCAGAGGTGAGGTCTGGAGGTGAGACACGGCTGGAGACTGGATTGTCTGAGGCGACAGAATTCTGGCGAGTGGAGGAGGGTGAGCGCATGCCTCCGCAACATGCGTCAGTTCTGAGGGTAAAAGAAATGGTTTAATATGTTTAAATGTTTACAATGATTAAAAATGGCACTGAAGCATCTCTACGCCTTTTCTGGATATAGACAGATCTATAAACATGCGCAGAAGTGCAAATTTAAAACGCTCCCATTTGCTTGTGCAACCTTGACCCCACCCCTTCTGCCCACTGCACAATGCTGTTAGATACAGCATGATAGAAAACATTTAAGAAGCCAGACTAGAGAAAGGAGACATAGTCCTGATGTCAGTTCACCAATTTAGCTGAACAAATAAGCTGCTACTGGAGAGCTGACTGGCACATACAGCACATACAAGTGAAATGAAAAGGAAAAAGGCATCAGGAGCCACCAGAACAGCTTCAGTGATCTGCATGCATCTCCATTATGAGCTGAATCATCTGCTGCTCGGAAAACCAGATTTTCATTAAAAAAAAAAAAAAGACTAATGCATTTCCATTGTTTATGTCAAAAGACATACGGATGTTGGATTTTTTTTTTTAAGATCCCATGTTTTAGGTGCCGGACATGTTTATGAAAATTAAATATGAAACGAATATGAAAGTGTACATGGTCTGTCTAGAAAGTAATGAGAAAGAAATTCCCACTCTGTATAGGACTTGTGCATGGAGATGTGTTTTATTCTTGGGGAACAAGAAGAAATTGCACGGAGCGAAATCGGGGCTTTAGGGTGGATGTGGAAGAACTGGCATGTTTTCTTCAGCAAAAAAATTCTCTCACAGCCAGTGAAGTGTGACTCAGTGTGTTGTCATGATGGAGGATCCATAAAGAGGAGATCTGATGGTGTACACGCAAAACCCTCTTCCTCAATGGCTCCAAAACGCCAAGGTGAAATGTTCCATTTGCCGTTTGGACTTCTGGTATGAATTCTTTATGGACGATTCCTTGAGAATCAAAAAAGATGAATGATGAACAGTGATTTGATTTTTGATTTGTTTATGCGAGCTTTCTATGGGCCAGGTGATGTTGTCGTGCGTCTTTCAGCACTTTGTCATTTTGTCTCAGGATCGTACTGAACACCCGGGATTCATCTCCTGTCATCACTCTGTTCAAGAACTTGGGCTCTCTTGTTCAATGATCGGGTGATGAGAGGGTAGCTTGTCCATAATCAAGAGTTTCTGATGCATTTTGCTGAATTTTCACTCAGAATTTGATCTTGTGCTGTTGCTCCAAACTCACTTGCATTGTTCCAGTGATGAAGCACTTCAGCAGGGTTTCACAAAAAGAAAACATCTGGGCACTGCGAAGGCTTGAATGCAGCTGAAATGCATCCCACTGTTTATCTGAGATCCCAGTCTGACTGACCTGGAACCATTCTTTCTCATTACTTTCCAGACAGACTTTGTATTTTTATGTCATCTAACGAATGAAATTGGTCTATGGATAAATGCATGTTATTTATGGTACACTAAATTTTCACATAAAAATGTGCTTAAAAAAAAAAAAAGAAAAGAACTAAAGATGAATGCTGCGTTCGAGGCGGAGGTGCAATTTGAACCTGACCTGACTACTTTTGATTCACACTCACTATGACCAGGCCACCTTGTCAAATCAACATCAAATCAAAATCACATTCTCTTTCTCTACTTTAAAAGGAAAACTTTGTGTTTAGAGCAGTACCGTTTTTAAGTCATTTAATATACACTGAAGCATCAGAAAAACTGGAGCCTATACAGAAAACATAGCAACGCCACCTATACACGTCACTGGTTGCGTCCGCCAGTGTGTATATAAAGCTATAGACATCTATGGAAGCTTCTGGAGCTGTTTCACGTGATAGGTGTGTGACACTGTCTCAAGTAACATCAAAGTTCAATGCTGGGGCCTCAATAAACATCAGCATGAGGACTGTGCAACGTTCCCTCCAAGATCCCATGGGGCCTCACCAAGTACTAACTGCTATACCAGTTTTTCTGGTACTTCAGTGCACAGACATGGTACTTGGCTAAAGGTATAACACTGACCATAATAATCACCATCAGAGTTATCACTAATGTTAGCTGGCTAGCTTGTTGTTAAGCTATTGTCACGACTGTCTCGCTATTAATTAACTATTGTCCTCTGTTGTTGTTGTGCTGCAAGTTCAGTCCAAAATGTTTCTTGAATGTTTGAAGTTTATTACAGCAGAACAGAACCTCTAATACTTGACTTATCCCAAGCCGCCCTCTCAATTCCTCACTCCCTTCTAAACTCGAGACACATTGTATCTTTGGACTTGCAGGGAAAAATACTAGTGTGGTTTCCTCTAGGTTTTGAACAGTGACCACTATAAAGTGCTTTTATAAGACACTTCAACACACACCATGAAATGCTTCGTTAGGACAGCAGGTATATCCTCACTCTCAATAGAGAGCAGTGTCAGAATTCTGATCATTTGTTTTTATTCTCAGCAATATCCAGTACATTTCATTCTCCACAGGAAGTAGTATTAACACCTTGATCTCAAGTACGGATTATACGTTTGTTTGTTTTTTAAAGCTTGCCAAATTCAGACGAGGTGTGTGAATTGGGATCCTGCGAGATAAAACAAAAATCTGTGCCAGGCGTCATAAATACAGCACTGCTATTTCTCTAGCCTTTCCTCCAGTCTCCTCAATTCCAATTATCAAATTGTGCAGATTGTTCTTCACGAAACCTATTTTAAATGGTCATAGTTAGTGCAAGCTTTCGAGACTGATGGAGCACCAACCTAATTAATATATAGGCCCAGAGATCTGCTACAAGAATAATGATTTTGGCTCATATAATAGTGCAAAATACATTGTAGGTAAATTAAACCAATTAAGCCCAAATCAGTACCTGGTGGAAGACCAGGATCAGAAGTGTGATGGACTCGAGGAGGGAGCATGAAACGATCCCCAGCTGATCTGCGCGGACTCGCAGCTCGGGTACGCAGAGATTCACTGGGAGTTGCATGTCTATGATTCTCAGGAGTCTGTGCAAAACACACAAATGCATTAGCGTAATAGAGCTGAAGAAATATCCTCCTGAGCAAAAGGAGAAAATAAATGCAGGCTGCAGTCTCACAGAGCAAAAGCATAACACAGGGAAAAACTAAATCCAGCTGTTACCTTTTGGACATCCTTGGCTGTTTCAGGGACTGATGACTGACTTGGAACTGATGACCATGTCTTCACGTCTTCACCGTAACCAGGAGGTACCAGTACCTGAAAGTATTAAAGAGGACAAAGTTGGTTAAACTGATAATAATAATAATAATAAAAATATTTGTGAGCATCATGCACGTAAAATTTTTTTCTTAAACTGAAGTTCACCTGTCCGTCAATATAGGCGACCTCCCCTCTCAGCACTACTCGCATCACTTTTCCCTTCACCTTCATGCCCTCGAAAGGAGTCCACTTTGATTTTGTGAACTGCATGTGCTTTGGGATGATCCACTCTTGTTCCAAATCCACCTAGGAAATATACATTGTTATGATCAAAAGACTAATGGAATAACCAGACCGTATTTAGTTTTAATTCAATTAAAAATAATCTCTGAAATAAATAAAATACAACAAATCTACATGACCAATCTTTTCTAACAGTTTACAAATTCTAAAATAAATCTAAAAACCTATTCTCCGACTCCACAACACTTCACCCTCTGTATGTTTATACACTGAAGTACCAGAAAAACTGGTACTGGAGCCTATACAAAATACACAGCAACACCACCTATGCACATCACTGGTTGCATCCACTAGTGCATATGTCAAGTGATGGACATCTATGGAAGCTTCTAGAGCTCTTTCTGCCGTGAGAATGGCAAGTTAACACGATTTTGTGACTTTCAACACGGTTTAATAGTTAGAGGTCGTGAGATGGGTCATAGCATTTCAGAGGTAGAGGCAAAGTTTGGATTTTCACGTATGAGCATTTCATGGGAGTAACCATGACTACAAAAATTCCAGCAAAACCTCAAACTTACGACATTAGCGTGGCCGTAAAAAGAATCGTTTCATGTGACAGCTATAACACTGCCTCACGTAACATCGGAATTCAATGCAGGAGCCTCAACAAACATCAGCGTGAGGACTGTGCAGCGTTCCCTCCAAGATCCAGTAGGGGACCTACCAAGTATTAACTGCTATACCAGTTTTTCTGGTACTTCTGTGTATGTTGTTAATATAGTTTCCTTTTTTCAATTAGTACACACAAATACCACTATTGCAATGATTTGCAGAATGTTTTTTTTTTATTGTTTCCATGTGCAAATTCTTAATGTTTTTGATTATTAAACCAGGTTCTCATAAAGTAAACACTTAAATCATGCCTGATCAATAATGCAATGGTATAATTCTGGAGGTACATAGCTGCTTCTATCACACCAAAAAGTTAGAAATTTTTCAGGTACTTCAGTGCACATACTAGTATGTGTGATGTTTGTTTTCTGTTTTTATTATCTACCATAAGATGAAAAGTGCTACATAAGAAACCATACCACTGTGCAGTGCTATACACTATTACCAACAACTTTTAGCCCTTGAAGCAGGATGAATTTTCACTAAACTGGTCACAACCAACCACTCTGGTAGACAAATGCTGTTAAAAACAGTTTGTAGTATTTTTTTTGTGTATTTTCAACTACAAACCTCCACATAGGTATTATCTTGAGGAGGAAGGGAGAAAATCCGAGCTGGGTTCTCATACAGCCGTTTGATGATGTCATCAACGGTGAGACGCCCTTCGCTGACGGCGGTGAGCAGCAGAGGCAGCATGGTCTCCAGACCTGGGTAGCCTGGTGGAGGCTTTTCTGAATCCTTCTCAGCCAATGAGTGAGGAGCTGCAGTCGGACATCATGCACATAACATGAACACTTGGCACAAAGTCTGCTTATACCTGAATTAGGCATTGAAACCTGTCCAATATTATTACACGGTGACAGAATTTATTCAGTTCAAAATGAGCCTTTACCATGATCAGTGGCAAAACAGTCGATGATATCCAAATTTTCCCACAGTGCCTCCATGTCCTCTCGGGTGCCCAGCATGGGCCGCACCTGAGCCCTGCCAGGCCCTAAAGCAGACACGTTGTCTTCACACAGGAAGAGGTGATGAGGTGCCACTTCACATGTTACCTGGATGCCCTTCTGCTTTGCAGCTCGGATGATCATGATCTGAAGAAAAAAAAAAGAAAAAATATCCCCAAGGCATTTCAGGTTGTCTGATCAAAACTTTAAAGAGTTATATGCTGTAGCTTTAAAAGGCTTGTTGTCTTACCTCCTCTTTTTTGGCAATATGGCAAATGTGAACAGGTCTCTGGTAGAGCTGAGCTACCATCAAAATGGCAGCCACGGTCTGCTTCTCTGCATGGGCCACTATGGGTAAGTTCTTTGGCCACTTTTCAAAATGCTGCATTGAACAGGATCATTACTGGAGACACATGTCCTAGTGCTACTATATTAGTTAAATCATGACTGCCCAGATTCAGGTTTATCAGATATATCAACTCCTTACCTCCATCCACAAGGACACATTGTCCATTTTTAATGTTGAGAAAGTATCATTCAAGTACATCTTCAGACCAGCCGTGGCGTTTGCAATGGATGGGAGAATAGTGGCATTATCTGAAACTGCGCCCACGTATAGAGCATAGTCACAGCGACATCCCGCCTTCGCCAGCTGCACAGACAAATGGAGCAATATGATGTAAAATAACACGGGACTGTATACAGAACCTAGGGAAATGTAAAACATATCTAATATTCTGGAGATTACCTTCTGGACCTGAGCTAGAGAGCTGGGGTCAATTACAGCAGGGTTGGTGTTCGGCATGGCACACACCATGGTAATGCCTCCTGCCAGGGCCGCGGCTGTACCCGAGGAGAAATCCTCCTTGTAGGTGGCACCAGGCTCTCGCAGGTGTACATGGACATCAATGAGACCTAAAGGAACGGAAACATGAAAATGGTTCAACGGTACACAGTGTTGTTTTTTTTTTTTTACCAATTCAGAAAAGCAGCTCATGATATCAGAATATACTGAATCACACTTGATGGAATATGTGATTAATAATAATTTTAAAAAAAAGAACTGCTGGAAGTTACCAGGTAAACGAATCAGTTTCTGGGAGGTCATGCTGTCAATGTGAGTCTTGATCGGAGGAGCTTGACCAATCTGTCTCAACGCCTGCCAAAACAATGTGGACAGTCTTCTAAACAACTGTGCATCTTACCCAAAAACAGCATTTACTTCCCTGAACCAGGGAACTTTTCTGCCCTTCCCTGCGTCAGCACACCACTCATCAGAACAACTAGGAAGATTTGAGAAGAATAAATCTCCCTTGTGTTAGCAAATTCTCACCTGAACAAAGAGCTTGGTGCACTTGATATCAATGATTAGAGGTACAGAGTAGTCCACAGCCATGCGACGAGTACGGTATCCTTTAGTGACAAAGGAGGACAAACGCCGGCCCCCTGAGTTCCTCATGGACAGGTTTATTACCATGTCAAAGTGGTTCTCCTCCAAGTAGTCCATGATGTTTCTCTGCTTGTCCTTGTTAGGGCAGTCACTTTCCTCTTCAAAGGGCCAGTCTACAGCCATTACCTAGAGGTAAGATTCAGGTAAATATGGCATCAGAGATTCTTTATAATTATTATTATTATGGTCAACTAAAATGCTAAACCGTAACTAAATGCTGACCTTTAATATGAACAGATAAACCAATTCAGATTAAAGAAGGCTAAAGAAGTCCATTCAGCTATAAGTGTAAGTCAGTGTTACATTCTACACGCCCACATCGATACCTTGGCTTATGGGCAATAATAAAAAGCATACAAGCTAAAAACTCTGGGGGCAACACAGAACCAGGACAATATTTGCAAAGCTGAGTACTCCTTTGCCATACCTTGATGCCATGTTCCGTGTAGAAGTCAGCAGTCCCCAAGCTGGCATACAGATTATAGCCAAGACTCTCCAACGCCTGAATCGTTGGCAGCAGCTCACTTTTATTCTGAAGAAGGAAAGACAGAAAATAATACATGGAAAATGTAGCACAGGTTCACATGGTGAAAAATAACAGACAATATTTCACCACTGAATTACTGAAACGTGATTGAGATACCTTGTAGCTGCCGATGGAGAGGAGAATGTTTTTCTTAGGGATTTTGAAACCTGTGCTGAGCATGGCTTTCAGATAAGCCTCATAACGGTTCTCGCCAAAGCAGGCCACCTCCCCGGTACTCGTCATTTCCACACCCAGCACTACGTCAGCCCCGGCCAGGCGAGAGAAAGAGAACTGGGGAACCTTCGAGGGACAGAATCACAGACATACAACTAAGGCTTCATCCTGATACGAGAACAAGCAAAAGCAAAGTGTATGAACAAACACTTAGCGTTATACAGTGCCCTACAGAATTATTGACACTCTTCATAAAAATTTTAACATATAAAACGAACCCTAACAAGCAAGAAATTATATTTTGAGCTCAAACATAGCAAATTTACGTTACATTTACATTTACGGCATTTGGCAGACACCCTTATCCAGAGTATAATTTCATTTATACCACTGAGCAGTTGAGGGTCTTGCTTAAGGATCCAGCAGGGGCAGCTTAGTGATGCTGGAATTTGTATTTCAATACCTACACTGATACTGATGAACTGATATATATTTATATTAAAATTTTTTATAAACGACCAAAAAATTCGGTAGTACCTTGTCATGACTGTCCTGGAAAGTACAACAGCACGAAACTATTATTGTAAGATGTTTTAAAGCTGGATATACTTGTAAATCGTAAGTACGATTTATACTCCTTGGTTTGTGTGTACACTGAAGTACCAGAAAAACTTTAATGCTTTAAAAAAATTAATGCTTGGTAGATCCCCCAGAGAATCTTGGAGGGAACGTTGCACTGATGTTTGTTAAGGCAGCAATGAATTCTGATGTTACTTGAGGCAGTGTTGCACACCTCTCACGTGAAACGATTATTGACAGCTGACGCTGGTCATGCCACTTTTTACAGCCACGCTAATATCGTAAGTTCGAGGTTTTGCAGGAATTCTTGTAGTCACGGTACAAATCCTCATACAAGAAAATCCAAACTGTACTTCTACCTGTGAAATGCTATGACCATCTCACGCGCTCCATCTCACGCGCTCCAAATAATTAACCACGTTGAAATTCACAAAAATGTGATAACTTATCATCGTCATGACGGAAACAGCTCTAGAAGCTTCCACAGATGTCTATCACTTTATATACACACTGGCGGATGCAACCACTAATGTGCATAGGTGGTGCTGCTATGTATTTTGCATCGTACCAGTTTTTCTGGTACTTCAACTTACTGACTTTTCTCTTAAATTTGGACCACAGGTTTTCTGTAATTTTGAAATCTAGTCACTCAGATGGTCAACATGAAGAACAATTTTATTTATTTAACCATTACAAGCTTTCCCTAATCATCCACCACCATATTTTACAGTGGGTTATAAGCCATGACCAAATCTAACCATAACATACAGATGAAGTTCTAATAATGCTTCAGGCACTGCATTTTGTGAGATTCATTCAAGATGTGCTCTTTTAATAGGTAAATTCACTAAACTGGGCAATTTTACTATGATCACTAGGCTCTTTTGTCCCCCCTCATCCTCCTCCTCACGTTGGTATTTGCCCAATTGTTTCACATATGTGAAACTGTGTTACGGCACTAACTGCCATCATCTTGTGTATTTTTATACCCATGAACAGATTTGTACAGTTCAGCAACCATGTCTCTTTTATGTAAAAAGTTCTTTGGTTTTTCTTCCCCATTTAAGCCTCACAGTGCTGTCAGTGGTTCTTTCTTTACCTTAACTCCCACAATGCCGTTCCCCGTCATGAGTCCTACAGCTTCCACCTCCTGTCCCATGATGACCTGTGTTGCCAAAGCCACAAGATCGACGCCCAGTGTTTTGGAGACGAAAGGGAAGGAGCGCGACACTCGTACGTTGCACTCAATCACTTTCAACTGGTCATCCTGAATGAGCACACACGAGCACAAATATAAAACAAATATAAAACAGAAAATCCGTGATTAAGGTTCAAGCAATTTTGCAAATCTGAGTTAAAGAGGAAAAGTTCTATTAAAAATCTTTAGACAAAATAACTGGAAAACATTAAGCAGCTCACTTCTATTCCCAGAAGAAACAAGATTTAAAAAAAGGAAGCTAGCTTAGTCGGACATCTTGTATGCAGATAATCTGACCTTGGCGATGAGTTGCAAGTTAAACGGTCCCGTGACTTGTAGCTCCTGACCGATGGAATGCACTATCAATTTAATGCGCTCCATGGTCTTCTGGTTGATGTCCTGTGGTGGTGTAACTAGCGTAGCATCCCCAGAATGCACTCCAGCATTCTCGACGTGCTCGGAGACGGCAATGGCAATGACCACCCCATCACATGCTACAGCATCCACGTCGATCTCCTGCAACACGGAGCGAGTTCAAATGTACCAAAACTTTCACAAAAATTTTATTTCTTAATCAACTGGAATCTTTAACACTTTTACTGTTCTTCAGAGCAAAAACATGACGGCTACAAGGTGAGCCAGAGAGATCGGACGATTTTCATGTGCTTATTTCTCAGACACTAGTTTGATTAGAGTAGTGACTGGTGGGGGAAGCAGTAGCTCAACTGATGGTGTTTTAGACAACATGGAGCAGTGGTCAGCACAACATCGCGTGTTCATTGTTAAAACGTTTTTTAAAAATGGTGACTATGATTGCTACTCAACGGCTACAATTTTAAAAAATGGGTTGAAATTTTTCGTAACAAGGCTTCTGCATTGAAAACGAAACCACTCGGCAAGCCATGTACAGTTTGCACGAGGAATATTGAACTTAATGCGAAACAGCCGTTGAGTAGCAATCACAGAGTCGCTGACGAACACTCCATGTTGACTAAAACGGCATCGATTGAGCAACTGTTTCAAACTAGCATCTGAGAAATATATCATATGAAAATCGTCAGATCTCCCTGACTCACACTGTACAAGCAAGACCAGTGTCGAGATGTTGTATTAGAACAATACCCAGGCAATTTGTGTAGATTTACTGCACAGATTAAAACACTTTAATGTATTTCTGCCACACACTGTTTGTTACTCTCTGTTAATTCCAGCTGCTGATTGTTAAAATGACTTTGAAACTACTGTCAAATGCATATAATTCACAGACAGTAACTGACCTTGGCCTCCTGGATAAATTTGGAGATGACAACAGGGTGTTCTTTAGACACAGCAACAGCGCTGCTCAAGTACTTCTCCAGGTCACTATGAGAGTAGGCCACGTTCATAGCGGCTCCGCTCAGCACGTAGGATGGCCTCACTAGGCACGGGTAGCCCACTGCGTCACAAAACTGCATGGCTGACTATTAAAGGAAGAAGAAGTGAGAATAAACTGTCAACATTTTCTAACTACGATGACCTCAAAAGCTGATACGGGTAGCCTATTTCAGAAAGAGCTCACAAGCAGGAATCCTAAAGAAAGGCATTTTATGTTCATGTACTGATACACACACCAAGAAATCAACATGAAGACAAGAAGTTTATGTTTTGAAGTAAAGTACCTCTGTATCAGACAACTCTTTCCAGCGTGGTTGGCTGATTCCAATGGTGTCCAGCATCCTAGAAAATTTAAAGCGATTCTCGGCTGAATCAATAAACTCAGGGGAGGTGCCCAGGATGCGGCACTGCTGCCTGTGCAAAGACATGGCAATGTTGTTGGGGAGCTGGCCTCCCATGGAAAGGATCACTCCCTCTGGGTTCTCCATCTCATATATGTCCATCACCACCTACGTTTCAAGTCACAGTGTTAAGAACCAAGCAATGACCAAATAGCAAATATAACTAACCAGCTAACCTACAACAATCAGGCATAACTCCATTTCTCTACACTCATTGTCCATTTTCTCAGTTCCACTCAACACACAGCTGGACTGATAGTGTTTAAACACCTCAGTGTCACTGCTGGACTGAAAAAAGTCCACCAACCAAAAATGTCCAGCCACCCGCATCCTGTTGGCAGCATCCTGTGAGCACTGATGAAGGATTAGAGGATGAATAACACAAACTGTGTAGCAACAGATGAGCTACTGTCTCTGACTTTACATCTACAGGGTGGAGCAATATGGTGGATGTGTCTCATAGAGTGCA
>JAOVVH010000032.1:7664628-7674814 GCA_028566435.1 Scorpiodoras heckelii | reverse complement strand
TCAATGAGGAAATCACAAAAAGGACGTTTGTTGGTATATTAGAAAAAATATTGTTGTAATTTAAGTTGCATTTGTCTGTTATACAAGTTCTTATTCGATCTGATTGTGAACAAGATAAAAATAAATGTCAAACTTGCTAAAACACTTTACTGCAGTGGGGGTTGAATAATTTTGAATGCAACTGTATATAATAACATCTCCTCCTCCAAACTCCATGTCATCCAGCTCCCCAATAATATGGGGACAGTCATGGGGATAGTGGAATTCTTTCAGGAATTCTTTCTCTCTTTATTTCTTTCCTGTTCTTTCCATGGCCATTTTAGGTAAATAAATATTATCTCTTGGGTCTCTAGGTCACATGATGGTTATACTCTCACCTGATGGTATAACTGTTCTGTGACATGTGAGTGTAATGTCATCCCTCCTACACAGTCAGCAGAACTAATAATGCTCTCTTGGCCACCCAGCCATAGGTGGTGGTAGCATCATCAGGATTCAAACTCAATATTTAATATTTTACAAAATGAATAAAAAAAACTATAAAAAAATTTGAAAACGATAACCTTTTGCAAGACCCAAAATCCTGAAACACTTATAATACAGGTGGCCTTACCAACACTCTTCATGGAGCTGCCAATTTTGGTGCTAACCCTAAGGAACTTGCTCAAGTCCCAGCGAGGAACCTTCACTACACAGTAGTCAAGACTGGGCTCAAAGTTGGCAGTTGTGGAGTTGGTCACAGAGTTTCTGGGAAAAGAAAAATGAGTAAAAATAGGTGCCGAAGTGAAAGGTTATTTAAAAAAAAAATTCTGCTGCTTCCTTGAGGAATTACTTACTTGAGGACAGGAAGGGGGATACCTAGGCCAAGCTTAGCTGCGACATAGGCCAGTGGGTATCCTGTGGCCTTACTAGCCAGAGCAGAGCTCCGTGAGAGACGGGCATTCACCTCAATGATGTAGTACTGGGGGACAAAAACACAAATTTTGGGGGAAATTGAGAAAAAGAGCATAAATGAAGTGACCGAAGAATACCAAAGGTCAAAATTGCTGTTTAAGCAGTTCTTCTGATGAGTCAGTTGGAGCGCCCTTATGAACAAAATTACATGAAATTTTGCATGCATCTAAAAATGTTGTATTGACGCAGCATTTTCATTTTCAAAACTGTAGCCTAAGTACAGTAGTTCTTGAGATATTGAGATGTGTCAGTTACAGCACCCCCTGTACATGAAATTTCATGAAATTTGGCATGCGTCTAAAATATGCAGGGAGTAAAATGTCCTTGAGCTTGAGCCTTTACATCACAAGATATTGGCTAGTGAATTGCGAGATTTTTGCCTTATTCACTAGGTGACACTATTCAATAAATGAATTGTAATGAGCTGGGGTAATGCGCCTCCTAGAGGCCAACTTGCCAAAAAAAGTACATGATTTTTGGCAGTTTTCGAACTATTGCCCAAAAAGCTCAATTCAGTTGGTGCTAGCATGAAGGGAAACGCACACAGAAATTGTCTATTCCATATCAGACATGTGGGGCTACATCCATACCAAGTTTCATGCATCCTTGTTCAAAACTTGGAGGAAAAAAATGGAATGAAGAAAGAAAAAAAAAACCTTTATGACCACCAGCTCTAGCTGCAGTGGTCATAATTATATCTTCATAAGCGTTCGGACTATCATCCGGAGATCGCTAGTCCAAGTGCAAGTGATGCTATAGCTGCCCATAGCCAGGAGCACAGAGAGCAAAATTGGCCATGCACTCAGGGTGGGAGGGGCAGCAGACGCTCTCTCCCATGTCAATCAGAGTGACACTGTCCAATCATGGGCGTTTGTGAGGTCATGCATACAGAAGGTGGGCGGGAGCACTTTCCTCCTAGTGTGTTACATCGCTCCCAGAAGTTGCATGAGCAGCAGTTCGTAAAGAGGTGGCCTATGTCACGTGTTTCAGAGGAAGCAAGGAAATTATATATCGGAGGGGGAAATTATATCTTTATGAATCTACAATTCTATACACCCTGGCTAGATGGAGATACAACCAGGACAAAGATGAATAATTCTCTGATAAAGGAGTGTATGAAATGCTGCACTGAAAATGGTAGAATTGAAGTTAATCTACAATGATGACTTTTTCCACCTTATTCATGCCCAGGAAGAGCACATTTGAAAGCCCTAGTATCAAGAACAGCTTGAAAAGGGAAGGATGGTTCTAGATGACCACTCCAACATATCCAGAACTCAATCTTAATTTGAGCATGTTGTTACCTGCTCAGATTCTGGGTTGACAGCGTACTGAATGTTGCACTCGCCAACAATCCCCAGGTGCCGGATAACCTTGATGGAGGTACTCCTCAGCATGTTGTACTCATAATCATTCAACGTCTGACTAGGAGCCACGACTATAGACTCGCCTGTGTGAATTCCAAGTGGGTCGATGTTCTCCATGTTACAGACCTAGAAATATCATGTAGTCATGTTGTTAATCTGCATTATCATCACAACGCTATCATCACAACCTGTGCTGCATGGACCATAAGTATTTTGGAGGTTTACTACCGTGATGCAGTTGTCGTAAGCATCTCGTACGATTTCGTACTCAATTTCCTTCCAGCCCTTGAGGGACTTGTCCACCAGGACTTGGGACGTGTGGGCAAAGGCTTGTGTGACCAGTGTGATCAGCTCTTCTTTGTTGTTAGCAAAACCGGAGCCCAGGCCACCCAGTGCAAACGCTGAGCGGATCAGTACCGGATAGCCAAGCCTCTCAGCAGCAGCTACTGCCTGCACATTAAGACATTCTGCACTAAAAATGCTGTTGGTGATTAGTGGAGTTTAGTGGGTGGAGTTTAGTGATTTACCAGAAAAGGAAACAATAAAACAAAAAGACTTCATAGTCTATACAAATACTTTTATCTGTAAAAATATGGACAATGAGAAATTACTTAAATATAAATAAATATAAACAAATAAATAGTTTAGAATATAAATGAATAATTTATTAAGTACATTTTTGTCATAAAAAAGGCATATGAAAATAAATGTCTTGAATTTATTTTTATGTTTACATACAACAATGTCTATTTGATCTGTTTATGTATTTCAACATTTATTTATTTATTTATTTATTTATTTCTGTATTTCCACATTTATTTATTTCTAATTTTCTACATTTATTTATTTCTGTATTTCCACATTTATTTTTTTTTCTATAATTCCACATTTCTACATTTATTTATTTATGTATATGCACATTTCTATAATTATTTCTGTATTTCCACATTTATTTTTTTCCTGTAATTCCACATTTCTACATTTATTTATTTATGTATTTGCACATTTCTATAATTATTTATCTCTGTATTTCCACATTTATTTTTTTCCTGTAATTCCACATTTATATATTTATTTATTTCTGTATTTGCACATTTCTATATTAATTTATTTCTGTATTTCCACATTCATTTGTTTCTGTATTTCCACATTTCTACATTTATTGGTTTCTCTATTTCCACATTTCTTTCTTGAATGTAGTCCCTTGGCCTACAGTGGCTGTTTTCTGACGCACTGTATCTTTGCCAGCGTTGCCTTAGTTAGACACAAGAAACTCTTCTTAGATGTTGACATTCATTCATTTTATGTAGTCCTGTATTACTGATGTGATTTTTTTTACGAGTCATTGCTAATGACTTAAGATCATTGGCAAATGATTTTGAGAAGCCATTGCGTAGTTAGCTTGAGCCATGCGTACTTGTTAGGAATCAGTTGCTTCTGTCTGGTTCAGAAAGCTGACAAATCCTGCTTTAGAGTGAGTTCAGGAGTGCCCAGCTAATTAGCATATGGACGCAGAAATACAGAAATAAAAAAATGTAGAAGTGTGGAAATACATAAGTAAATAAATGAAGAAATGTGGAAAAAAAAATTAATCTGGACATACATAAAAAAATAAATGTAGAAATGTGGAAATACAGAAATGAATATATGTAGAAAAAGCGAAATAAATAAATGTAGAAACACAGAAATAAATAAATGTAGAAAATTAAAAAAATACATGTAGAAAAAGGGAAATAAATAAATGTAGAAAAAAATACATAAATAGACCAAATAAACATTGTGTATGAAAACATTTACGTTCATATGCTCTTTTTCATGACAAAAACTTATTTATTAATTATTACTTAATAAATAAATAAATTAATTTATTTATATATAAAACTATGTATTTGTGCATTTATTTATTTAGACTTCTCCATATATTATTTTTTATTCTCCTTATAAAACCATACATCTGCCGCAGGAGACTGATTACTACATAGGGAGGACATGAGGGATGAACTGACCTGTTCCACAGACAGGGCTGCTTCACTTGGTGCAACATGCTCATTGATCTCCTCCATTTTCTCCACAAAGATCTTCCTATCCTCTGTCATCTCAATAGAGGCCACTGGCGTACCCAAAACTTTGACGTTATATTTCTCCAGTATGCCCTGCTTAGTCAGTTCCACTCCACAGTTTAGAGCAGTCTGACCGCCAAATGCCAGCAGTATTCCATCAGGACGCTCATTCTTGATCACCTGGTTTATAGACGAGAACAGAAATTACACCATTTCATACTCTGCTCTCCTCGAACAACAATGCTACAGATTTTTTTGTTTTGCTGTTCACTGCAATCTGCTCGGCATTGGAAAAATGTGTGTATAAACGGAAAACGTTACAGAACCAGAGTTCTGGATTATTAAACTCGTCAGGGACCACAGGGAGATGAGCATGCAGGTTAAGAGCTTAATCACCAGCCAAATGCATTCAGTTTTTCTTTCTGGTCAAAATAAAAAAAAAAAAATTCTCAAAACTGATTTCTGTGTCAAACATACACATGCATTTCTTATTTGTGTTCTATAATGATAAGAATCAATGGTATAAGTATAGTTGATGTAAACCATGCACCAATTTTGTGAAAAATCTCCTGAGATACGCCACTCCAGTTCCTAACAAGCTTAACACTGCTGCTAATAAAAGTGGATGTGTTCAGACCAGTCCATCAAGACATTCAGAACCATTTTAATTCAGATTATGCCATTACCATGGTAACCGCTTGAATTAAATTGGTTTTATTATATGGGGATATATATAAATTAGGTTCTTTGAAGTCCTCAGAAGTTAACATTTTTAATGCCATGTAAGCCTGTTAAAATGTATCCATGGCAACATGCAGAAATACTGATTTATATGACTCTTTAGAAGTCTTGTGGGTTGCTTCTGTTCTGCTTTCCTCCTATTCAGAAGATTGTATCCAGAAGCTGACAATCATTATTGATATTAGTGATACCTCTAGTAAAACAAATCAGGCAGCCAAAACCATAAAGCACGTATACACATTAATCACTAAAATAAGGCACCAAATTGTGCCTCTTGGTGGCAGTGCAGCACACTGGTTTCATTTTGGCCCATAAATCATACAGACAAAATGCTCCTATTTTTCCTTCAGACAAATTCATTCCACATTATTCATTTGCACCGTGATAAGATTTTCTTACCAATTTGCATAACATGCAAAACCTATGCTTGCAAATGAGTCCTAGGATTTCTGGTCTGTGTTCACAAAAGTGGTGTCAAAGTACTCAGGGAAGTCTGCCCCTTAATAATTACCCAAACCATGTTGAGACTTGCCAGGTGCTAATCAATACTACTCAGGCAGAGGGTTGGTTTACTCAGGACCGTTGGCATGGGATTAACACAGAATGAGGATAGGAACAATTTATGGAGCTCCAATTAATGTCTGACTCAGCTGAAATTTTGTACACGGCATGAATTCTGTAAACAAATATTTGACGATGACCTGATCACAAAAAAAAATAAGACACATGGCTGCCATCAACCTGTCAGTTTTCAGCAGGCATCTGACAGGGCAAACAGTGAGCTGCCAAGAAACCTGAAAACATAGGTCCCTAAAGGGTAACTCGTGCAATCCCACTCAAACTGGCAAAGGCAGGCTCTGTTCATGCTTTCGCACTTACAAACATTTCTCTTGCTTTTACTTCCACACTTCAGTCAAACAGTTGATAGTAAACTGCAAAACAAATTGACGTACAATCAGATCAAAATCAAAGGGTCACAGGATTAGTCCAAAAAAAATCCAGCATAACTTGATACTGTCATTATTACTATAAATTTCACTGGCTTTCAGCACGTTTCACAAGGATGACGTTGAGCCATCATCCAAAGATTTACATTTTAGGATCTCGCCATGACCCACCAGTAGCCTTTGCAACTGCATATAGTCATTGGGGGTGGTATTAATATTTTCAC
Source organism: Scorpiodoras heckelii (assembly GCA_028566435.1). NCBI lineage: Eukaryota > Metazoa > Chordata > Actinopteri > Siluriformes > Doradidae > Scorpiodoras > Scorpiodoras heckelii. The sequence continues at coordinate 7,668,521 of JAOVVH010000032.1, read as the reverse complement.
ACTTAAAACCAAGCATATCTCTTATATAATATACTGTACAGTGATTGTGTGTGTTTTTTTCCCTTAACGAAATGACTCAATCACGTAGGAATCTGAAAAGATTGACAGTTATGCAGGTGTTTTAAACTCTGCCTAGAAGATGAGCTTAGATGGCGTCTTCACATTAACATTCTGGTAAGAATAAAAAGTTTGAATACTTCCACTTTAAAGAATATACCTTTGAAAAAACTGAAAGAAAATCATGCAATTTTAAAATGAGCAATTAAAGAATAATTGCAAGCCACATCTGAGTAAGTTCTGAAAAGCCTCAGTACTAACCCATCTACCATATTGATCTGTATAATTGGTCAGTCATGTTGATTTTAATTTGTATTTACCTGTGTTACATAGTCTGGGGTGATGGGAAGGAAATATACTTTGTCAGCAAGGCCTTTGGAGGTCTGCACAGTGGCAATGTTAGGGTTGATGAGAATAGTCTGGATATTCTCTTCTTTGAGCGCTTTAATAGCCTGGAAGAAATATGGAAAAAGAAAACACCAAGAGGTGATGAGTCCTTCTGTAAAATGTAATGTAAGTGTCATGTATATATGGATGCGAGTCTCACTGAGCAATGTAAGAGAAAAAAAGGTTTGAATGCTGCCAGGATAAGCTGAACACTGAGCTATTCTAATTATCCTTTATTCACTATCGGATAACCATATCTGCTTAGTGACTTACCTGAGAGCCAGAATAATCAAACTCTCCAGCCTGTCCAATAGAGAGACCTCCCGAACCCAGAATAAGCACTTTGCGGGGCCGAGCAAAGTCCTTTGGCTTTGGAGATCCAGGGAAAGTAAGATGCTCAGTCAGCCTCTGCTTTACTATACAAATAGGAGAATGTCCATTAGTGATGATTAAGTAATCACAAAATTACAGAAATTACATGGTTTGTAAAATCTTGGTTACATTTTCAAAGAGAAAAATGAACTTGCATTACAAGATATAAATTGTATTACAATATATTATCAATAAAATATTCTCCCAACAATTATGCTTATTCGATCAGGAATTTAATGCATATCTGTCTACAGAAACCTCACCTGACTTGCCAACTTTGCCCTCTTTGGCATCTCGGACAACATCCAGAAAAACATCGAAAAGGCTCACCAGGTCAGCGGGTCCAGCCATGTGCTCAGGATGGAACTGTACACTGCAAAAACCACAACACTGACAACACTGTTCCCAAAAGACCATATGTAATTACTCTTCAGGATTAAATACCTGAAAAGAGGTTTGTAGCTGTGCACAATGCCCTCATTTGTGTGGTCGTTTGCATTGGTAAAGAGAACATTCCAGTCATCCGGAAGGGTCTGAGGATCCACTGCAAATCCGTGGTTCTGAGATGTGATGAAGCAACGCTCTGTACCCTTATGGATGCAAGGCTGGTTATGCCCACGATTCCCGTATCTAAACCACACAGAAGACAATATATTAGGGATGTAACACAATGCTACCGTCTGTATCAGTTTAGTGCTCCAAATATTTGGCATATTGACATAAACTGGAAAGATTTTTGGTATTAAACACGAACCCTACCACTATGGGCTCACAAGCAGTGGGGAAACATTGTACAAGAGCATTGGTAGAAATGCCAGTATTTTGCAGATCAGATCTGATTTGATTACCAGATGTTATGATGAGAAACCCAATCAGAATCATGCATTTTCCCAGTTCTGTTTCACAGAAAGTAACATTCTGAGCATAAGAATAATGAACTTACATTCACATTAGTTTTGCAAGATAAAATACTATACGCAAAATGATTTTTTTTATATAGGTAAGTAACAAAATTAAAGAATTAAATTCGTATAATCTTTTTATAATGTTCCATAATGCTAACGATACACTTACATTAACTTGTGCGATGTGCACACACTACTGTACAATCTAATATGATATTAGACAAATCAAGCTGTTTGTCTAATACTAAAACAAAAAGCATGATGACATGCAGCTACACTGGCAAATTTTTCACAAAAAAAGGGAAAGACTGGAACCTAAACTGGCCTTGAGCATGGACCAGGAGAACAACAACAGCGATCTGTCCTTGAATCTCACTCACCAGTGTAGTATCTAGTTAAAACTGCAGTGCTCAGCACAAAAAGCAATTTCAACAACTCGGTCCTCCCAAGGGAACATGGACAGAGCCTGGGAAACACTGAGGTCTAAATACAGTGCTGTGAAAAAGTATTTGCCCCTTCCCAATTGTCACATTTAAGCATTTCAGATCATTCAACTAATTTTAATATAAGATAAAGACAACATGAGTAAAAACAAAATGCACCTTTTAAATGATCATTTCATTTATTAAAAATAAAGATCCACTCAAAACCTATATCACTCTATAGAAAAAGTAATTGCACCCCTAAACCTAATAACTGAACTTAACTGATGCAAGTGAGGCCTGCAGTTCTTTAGATGTTCGTCTGGGTTCTTTTGTGACCTCCTGTATGAGCTGATGATGTTCTCTTGGTGAGTTTTGGTAGGCTTGGACATTCTGTGAAACTTCACCACTGTTCCAAGTGTTGTGGATAATGGCTCTCACTGTGAGTCACTGGAGTCCCAGAGCCTTAGCAGTGTCTTTGTAACCATGTCCAGACTGGTAGATTTCAATGACATTGTTTCACACTTGTATTCAAATCCGTTCAGAACATGGAATCATGAGCTGCTTTGTTGAGACCTTCTAACCTGCTTCACATTGCCTTTTAAATGACAACATTTAACACTAACATTGCCAAAGCTACGTAAACTTTTGTAAGGCAGTTTGGCCGCTCCGTAGCCCACTCCCCTGCTGTGAAGCAATTAGTGCCCATTGTCTTGGTAGTGACGCTCAGTGCGTTTGGATCACCGACCCCTACATTTACGGAAAGCGCGTACAATACTGAAGTTGAAGTCTAGGCAAAAGCAAACGCACAACTAGGCAAAGCAAATTGATCTGTATTGTAAGTTTCATAAACATATTCAAGATGTGCTTCAAATATTATACTATATAACAACATACTAATAACATCGATAATACAACCACTGTTGTAATATTATTTCACATACACACACACACCACAATTTAGTAACAAAAACATTAATAAAAAGTAATTGTAGGCATAGTACATGCAATAAAGGTAATAAGAGGATAAAAATAGATTTATGCAAAACAATTTTATTTTGATTCAGTGTCATTTACTGAAGGAAACAGGCATGAAGGCTCCCTCGAACATCAACACTGCTGCTTTCAGTCCACAAACGTGAGTGACAAAAACAAGAAGAAAAGAAGCATCTATCCATCTGTCTGTCTGTCTGTCTGTCTGTCTATCTATCATTATTATCTATCTATTAATATTAGCACCCTACAGCAGATCACTGAGCAGCAAAGAAATCCTTTCGTTTCATCATCTTCTAAACAAACATCTGTAGTTAGAAAACAAGGGCATGAATTGTATTTTAATATGATATAAAATCTGTATTCATAACGTCTACAAATATTAAAATACACAGCTTTATATAAACCCTGGACTTCAGGTTTGAACAATAATGCAGATGTTTTTATTACTTTTTGTATCTTCTTAATTTGTTTAAGGACGTTCATTACTCATTTTGTATATAACTAAACATTACATTACTTATCAAACACTTCTTAACCACACCGATTGCAAGAAATCGGCAGCAAAGCAAGAAACGAAGTGATTTCCAATGCTAGGAAACAAACATTATTATTTGTGTGTGTGCGTGTGTGTGACGCGCGTGCACACACTCTCCCACTCTCTTCCCCACATAAGCGTGTTTATGGGCGCGTCATGCCCATAAAACTATCATAAAATGTGAGCGGCGTTCATACACACACACACACACACATATAT
>JAOVVH010000032.1:7618384-7633482 GCA_028566435.1 Scorpiodoras heckelii | reverse complement strand
GATTAGCGCCAGAAACCCAGCTGGCATTTCAACGATTATTCACCATTGAATCAGTGTCAGGGTCAAGACTGATTCACTGTTGAATTAGTTTTCATTTTTGAAAAGTGAATCAGCGTTGATACCGCGATGCTGTTTTAATGTCTTGCTTTTCAACACAAGATGCAAAAATGGATGCCGAGGAGGTGAAACGGAGGCTGGATTTTGGCGATTACGTTTTGGTTGCACCGTTAGCGAAAGTAAAGTCTGAGGTGCGGAAAAGTTTTGACTGTGTCCATAATGAGAATGATGAGCCAATGACATCTGAATAGCCTAATGTCGGGCTGCAAACGGGTTTGGGCTTTTAAAGCGGTGCACTCTTTGGGTTCGGTTTGGGCTCGGGTCGAATTCTGTCGGGCTCGGGCCAGGTCAGGCTTGACTTTTCAGGCCCGATTACAGCTCTAGTAGTGGTTGTAGTTGTCATACTACTTCCAGCAGGCTGACTCACCAACACTGCTTTGTCTGAAAACCAATGTATATTATTGCCACAGTTCCCATAGAGCTTCTGCTTGCTATAGAATCCCATGTATGCTTGTATTTTACAGGGTCATCCAGAGGTAGACAATTTGCGACGCAGCTACTATGCTTGGTTGATAGAGACCAAACAGAATGAGAAAGCGGGGGAAATGAAGGAGAGTGAGGGTGACTATGTAGGAGCTGCTAACTTGTACCTCAAAGCAGGACTTCCAGCCAAGGCCGCCTGGTTAGCCATGAACAGGGACGAGCTCCTGTCCAGCAGTATTGTCACCCACATTACCGCTGCTCTCATCAAAGAGGAGTTCTATGAGAGGGTGAGTCACACTTTACAGTACCATATTGTTTTAAACTTGAAACCAGTTCAGCTTTAAATACCCAACAGTCCAGCTTAGGAACGTTGTAGGTAGAGAAATCTATTATGAATGAATAAATTGAAGTCAGCAGACAAACAAATAAGCACATAAATAATGGAATCAGTCAGTGTATTTTTATGATAATGCAGTGTAACGTGCATTAAATTTTAATTTAGGAGCTATTAATACAGGGTCTAAGCATCCTGTTTTTGTCCTGAGCGATGTCTACTAAAGCTGACTTTGGTACTAAAAGCTTCAGAGGTTGATGTCTTGGACAGATGGATTTGCAGCATGGTCATTTGGTTGTATTGGTAATCTGTCCACAGGAACTTTAATCTGTAATACAAAGCAACAAGAGACATCTGTATGCATAGTACGTTTTATTTAGATTCGAGTAAGTCTATTGCATTACATGCTATTTTAATCTATCCTGATGCATTGCATTAGTGTAGCAATTCAACACTAAAAATGGACAAATTATATTTATCTGCCTCCACTAAACATACTACCATTGTGTCTTAGATCTCATACTTGTATACCATTGTAGACTGTTATTGAATACTAACTCTGCCTGATTTTCCTGTAACAGTTAGTGTTGGAATTTTTAAAACCACTAGCGGTAGAGGTGTTTTTAAAGCTAAAGCAAGAAAACAGACTCTTGCCATGACAACACTTACATTTAATTTGTTAATACAGATGAAACAGACCGACACAGCTATAAGTGCACAAAGGATTTAATGATTTAAAGAAATACACCTCAGAAAACACACAACATGCACTACAGAAATGACTAAAAGCTTTCCACCTAAAAAGGGTGTCATACATGCAGCTGTGCATGTTATTAAATGTATGCAGCTAAATAGCAGAAGTGGTAATGAGGGATAAGTGAACATGCAATTTATGAGTTTAACCATTTGAGTGTGCTGTTTTAGATCTGCTTTGTTCATCACAAATATAAGGCAGGGGTAGGCCTGCAAAGAAGTTTGCTATAGTTGCATTACATTCAGTGTTAAACTGCCAAACGTACAGATGTATAGAGATTGTCAAGTATTACTAAGATCACTGATCATGAAAAGAAAGAACTTTGTCTCCTGTACTCTGCATTCCTTCATATACAGTTTATTATTCTTTTTTTTTTATTGTTTGTTTGTTTGCTTATCTTGTGAAGCAGTATGGCCTATCCCTGACAATACCCCATTTGCAATCCCAAATTAGCCTGTGGAACATTTTTCTTTTATTGCTCTAAAACTGTCTTTCAAAGAATATTAGGAATGAACACTGCAGGGTTTTTTTTCAATTTAGTTAAAAATTTTTTTAAATAAAAGAACACTGTTTTGTGTAAAAGTCCTGGGTATTTTTAATAGATTTTACAGGTTCCGTTATCATTGGCTTGGTGTTTTTTAATGATTGTGGAATATCTTGTTAATGTGCGTTATCATAGCTTGCTTTTATATTATTAATTTCTTTTAAGTTTTAGACATTTCTTAATGGAAAATTTCTACATAAATAAAGAAAATTATTTATTAACCATGTAAACAGGTATTGTTTTGTTAGGGCATCTCAAAATGTAACAGCAGTAAATACAGACATGTTTTGTGTGAATTTTGGCTGATATTGTGTAAAGCTAACAACTGTATATCTGCAGAAGCGCATAGTAATAAAAGATTTTAAGACCTAACATCTCGTCTAAACCTGTCCTCTCATTTTACATTTTTAGTCACTATTTAAGAATAATAAATAAAGAGAAACACGAGTACCCCTAGGTCTGATATTTGTTTTTTTTTTTCTTTAGGCAGGGGACCTCTTCAGGAGGATAAGTAATAACCAGCGAGCCCTAGATTGTTACTGCAAAGGCAGTGCTTTCAAAAAGGGTGAGCATATGTTTATAGGTCACATAAAAGCAGTGAATGGATATGTTACAAAATGTAATATGAGCAAAAGATATTAAGATAAAATGTGAATTGTCCTCTCATGCAGCTGTGGAGCTTGCACGTGTGGCCTTTCCTTCTGAAGTAGTGAAGCTAGAGGAGGCCTGGGGTGACTATCTAATCCAGCAGAAACAAATGGATGCTGCAGTCAATCATTACATTGAGGCTGGGTAAGAGAATTTGCCAGGAGAAATTGCCAGGAAAAAATAAACTCTGAGATTTCTCAACTGAAATGTTATTGTTGCTCTTGATTGCTGTCCAGTTCTTGCTGTCCACTTGCTGCAGAAGATAGATAATAGAAAGAAGATAATTATGAAAACAAATGTTTATAGGCACCTTAAATTTGTTCAGGGCACAGTATAATACTATGTACCTCTTTGACTTACTACTACCACATACACATTACTTTTACAAACCTTTTGCTTGCTTTTTTCACCTACTTTTTCTAATTAAGGTGTGGTTCCAAAGCAGTCGAAGCAGCAATTGGGGCACGCCAGTGGAAGAAAGCCCTGCACATTGTGGAGTTACAGGAGGACAAATCTTCAGCCAAATACTTCTTAAAGATCGCTCAGCACTATGCCTCTTTACAGGACTTTGAGGTAGGAGAGCACTGTTGGAGTGATGAAGATGAAGTTCAAGGCACATGCCTTGCCATGTTCTTTTCCTCCATGTTCTTGCCTTCATTCTTTTCGGTATAGTGGATGGCATTCCTTAAGATAACCTTTATTAAGGAAATCTTTATTTATGCTCACCTGGAAAGGGACATGCTCACAATCATTTAGAATGCTGAAATTGGTTCAGTAAAGATTAAGAGCTGCTCCAGTGACATGACCAGTGACAGGGGCATGGCCCTAATTTTACTGTAAAAATTAGTGCTACAGCAAAAGTTACATAAGTCTTTGCTTTTGATCTATTCATGCTAGAGGCATGCTAGATATATAGGAGGGAAGTACGCACTCTTTCAGTTCTACCTTTTTATTTATTGTGACGTATATATCACAATTGTGTGGTCCTAATCAACTTCTACAAACAAACAAATATTCTCAGGTGACAGCAAAAAACCCCCAACATATTTCAATATATAGTACTGTTTTCTTTAAAGGTAAGACAACATTCAGAACCCAGGTGGGAAAAGATATATTCACCCTTCCTAATTCTGACTCCCACAATCATGAAGAGAACAATTAGCAGCTAGGTGTGCACAAGATTAGTTAATCATCAAGAAGTGTGACTATCTCTATAAAAGCAGACCTGTTGGCAGTTTGGTGTTCTGAAGCACTCAGGTGTGCATCAACTTCATGCCAAGAAATATGAGAAGCAATTGTTTGTGCTGATCAGTCTGGGAAGGGTTATAAGGCCAGCTCCAAACAAATTGAAATTCACCATTCTACAATGAGAACAGTTGTTTACAAATGGAGAGCCAGCAAAACAGTTGCCAGTCTTCCCAGGAGTAGCTGTACGGCTAAAGAATGGCTAAAGAAGAAAATAATCAAGGTGTTGGAATGGACTTGAATGCAAATCAAAGTCCAGACCTCAACCCCATTGAGGTGCTGTGGCAGGAATATAAGACAGCTGTGCACAACCGAATGCCTTCAAACGAATGCAATGTTGTGAAGATGAGTGAGTCAAAATTTCTCTAAAATAACGTGAGAGACTGATATGTTTCTATAGAAAACATTCACTTCTAATTATTGTTACTGAAGGTGGTTCTATATATTACTGCATAATAGGATGGCCTTATTTTTCCCAACATGGTATATGAAGGTTGGTATAATTTTATGGTAAAAGACTGCATATTGAAATCTTTTGGGTTTTTTGTTGTCACCTAAGGTTACCGGTTTGTTTATAGAAGATGGTAAGGACCATGTAATTATTATTTACGACCTGATAATAGGGTGTACTTTTTACTAAAATATTAATAACAAATTCTTGTTGGTCTGAACTCCTGTATCCAGAGCTGTTTAAACTCTGCCTGTTGTATTTGTAAAAGCCTGGCATGTTGTGTTTGCAGGTAGCAGAACGCCTGTTTGTGAAAGGAGGCCATATCAAAGATGCTATTGACATGTACTCTGAAGCGGGGAGATGGGAACAAGCCCACAAGGCAAGGAACTGAGTTGTTTTTGGGAGAACTGTCTCACACACAAACTGAAACAGGCCACAGCATTCACTGAAATGCAGAAGTTCTGAACACTTAATAGCAATGTATGAAACGTGAAGTTGTTTTCTTTCTAAACTGCCTTTTTTTTTTTTAATCTAGCTTGCTGTGAAGTGCATGACCCAAAATGAAGTATCTGCTCTCTACAACAGTCGAGCTCTCGAGCTAGAGAAGGAGGGGAAGTACAAAGAAGCTGAAAGGTACACTCTTGAAAATGCTCTCAAAAAGAGCTACAGTTTCTTTCCATTTACACTTGGTCCTCACAGCCATGAATGAGCACAAGGACATAACCTATTAGTGCCTGGAGATAGTATCAAGAAACCACTTATACCATCATATATATAATTCATTCTTTTCTATTTATTCTCTGGGGTAAAGTGTCCTCATTTTCTGTCATGGTAAATGGAGAATAAGTTAAGTTCGTTAATGGGAAATATCAGACAAGTATATCGTTAACATTAAGGGTATATTATACAACAGTTAGCTCCAGTCCACTCATTTGTTTGGACAAACAGCTTTCCAAGAGTGCTGATATTTAGTATAACATCACTATATAATACCTATACAAAACAATTACAAGCAAGCTGATACTCTGTTTTCTATACTCCTTAAACTCTAAAATGGTAGAAATTGTTTTCCTGGTTTTTTTTTTTAAGGATAATGATTCCTTTATTAACGATAATGAATCCTTTATTGCAGCATTTTAAAATGGAAATTTTGAACAGGATAAAATCATACTTGCACAAGCCTAAGTGACAATCTGACAGCCGAAAGCATTTGGATTATTGTGCATCAGAAGCAAATTGAGATGTGTTAGATGTGTTATGGTGCAAGGTCAATTAAATTCTAAGGACAGACATTACAGAATACATCCTTCCACACTTTCTGCAAAACATTTTGCCTGTGTTTTAAAAGTCTTGTTTCTTACATATTGTTGATTTTATTATCAGGTTGTTTTCCACTATTGGTGAGCCGGATAAGGCAATCACCATGTACAAGAACAATAAACTCTATGATGACATGATTCGTCTAGTTGCCAAACACCACAAGGAGCTGCTTCAGGAGACTCATATTCACTTAGCCAAGGTAAGATAGTTTATCAAGGATAATTATTCGTCAAAGTAATAACATTTAGATTATAAATATAATGTGGCCCTTCTTTAAGGTTTGTCTTTATTAAACTGGTTTAATTTAGCATACTTATAAACATGGTTGTGTTTTTCAGGAGCTGGAAGAGGAGGGAATGTTCCAGGAGGCTGAGTATCACTACATTCAAGGCCAGGACTGGAAAGCAGCAGTCAACATGTATGGGAAGAATGAGATGTGGGAGGAAGCGTATAGGGTATGGACTTTTATTCGGATATTCTTAGTTGTACTAACATACAAGTGATGCAGAATACAATTCCAGAGTATAGTGCTTGAAGGAGCTTAACTACAAGTTGTATAAAACTAAACTAAGTTTTGTTAAGTTAATGAAATCAAATACAAATACAGGATGTATTAAAAGGACAGAGAGACCCACAGCTAAGCATAAGGCATAAAGGGGTGGAAAAAGTGCTAAAACATTACGAACACTAGTCTCAAACTGTCATTGAAATGGTACATTCCTGTGAGTCATTGTGGTCTAATGTAACTGTGCATCACGTCTGTAGGGACATCCATGCAGTATTTTCTTTCCTGATCTAAGGTGTTTTCTCACAATCAGTTTATTTTTTGTTTTAATTTATCCTGAGATTAATCAAAGAATGATTTTCCTTGGAATTATCATTTGTTGTAATTATGCGGTAACAATGTTTCGGCTGCATCATAAATCAGTGCATTAAATCTGATACCTTGATATTGCGATATAGGAGACACATGAAAACTGTGCTTCTCTGCTTTTTTATTTTTTTAAACAAAAGCAGGAGTCAGACCATGTGCAAATAAAATTTGACCAAAGGAAAAGCAAGTTCACTGAAAGGGAAAGAACCCTGGAGGTGAAAGATGCACTTGTCCTTGGTAGTGGTTACTTTCCCTTTCTGCCAACATTATCTACGTGACCACTGACCTGCGAATTCTCTTTTTATTTTTTTGAACTAGTAGAAAACATAACGGTGGGATTATGGAGAATCTGTTAGTAGATCAGTTAGCACATGAGCAGTTAGTGTTAATCTGTTAGTGTAATCTGTTCTGTTAAATCCTGTATGCCACATACCCAGTCATTCAACACGATACATTGAGTTGTCGATACATTGAGCTTAATTTTAATGTGTGTATGACAGGTGTCAAAGAGCCATGGGACAGTCAAAACCCACAAGCAAGTGGTCTACCTGTGGGCAAAGAACCTGGGGGGGGAGACAGCTGTGAAGCTTCTTAACAAGTTCGGCATGCTGGAGGATGCCGTTGATTTTGCAGCTGAAAACCAGTAAGGAGGAGTCCTGGGCTCTAAATCACTTCTTCATTCTAGTTCACATCTTCTTACTGACACCAGAGTACTAACATTGGTAGTAATGAAAGATGACTGTTGATTATTATTATGTAATGTGATTATTATTACAATCAAATAGAAAACTGTGACTAGTTTTAGCACGCCAACAACATACCAGCATCCTAAATCTAGCTTTACAAGACAGGAGGAAAGCAACCTTAAAAGCTTCAACTGTGTACACTTTCAGAGAATGTACATATTTATCCTTAACCAGCCATGACAAGTCTGTATATATTGCACCTGTAACTTTAACTATATAAAATGCGCTGGGTGCGTTTTTGACCTACATAATATATGAAGACATACAGTAGTTATGGAGGCAGAATTTCCATTTTGACTGAATGATTTGGCCAATAGACCACAGTGTACAGCATATATTGTGTATATTAATAGTATTAGGTATACATCTAGAATCTTTAAATTTCCTTGTAACCACACTATTGTAAATCCAGAAATTCAGACAGTTGTTTGTTTTTAAGATTCACATTGATGCACATTCACTTCACAGCCCATAAATCTTGTTTCCTAGTTCATTTGACTTTGCCTTTGAGCTGGCCCGACTATCCTTGAAAGAGAAGATCCCAGAAATCCATTTAAAGAATGCCATGTTTCTGGAAGATGAGGTACCTTTCTACCTTTCTTCTGATGGTTGTATAGTTGCCGTGATCTGCCTAATTTGTTCTGTAATTAAATTATATTGATATTATTATAGCACATAGAGCAATAATAATGTTTCCTTTTCAAGGGTAAGTTTAGTGAAGCTGAGACAGAATTCATCAAAGCAGGAAAGCCAAAAGAGGCTGTGCTGATGTAAGTGCCCTTTCCAGTCATCAGTCTTTGAACACTAAAAGGAAATCTTTAAGTGTTTTATATAAAAGTGGTATTTGCCATGAAACCAGTCCTTTTCCCCAAAGTTCGACACTTCAGAATGAAAAACCTGACTAGATCTTCCTGCATTAGGGCAAGAGTTGTCATTCTAGATTAGCCCTTTGAATTCTTCAGCACTCTCTTTCGCTTCAGTGCTCTCTTGAGCTCTCTAGCTCTCTAGCTCTCTCGAGCTCTCTCCCCTGCTTGCCCTTTAATCCCTCGCTTACTACACACACACACACACACACACACACACACACATACATACAGTTGGAGAGAGACAAAAGGCAATTAATAATGGGAAATATGGAGCAGGTGTGGCTGATCATTTTTTCTGGAGGCTCCTGGATCCGTCTCCACCGGGTGATCCGGGCATTGGCATCTTTCCTGGGTGAAAGGCTTCCCCAGCAGGTAGTAGCGGAGGGTGAGGACCACCCACTTGATGGCCAGGCACTCCTTTTCTACCGTGCTCTACCTCCGCACTCTGTTTGCCAACTTCCAGCTGATGTACAGCACGGGGCGTCCACTGGACCGTATCAGGTTCTCCCTTTTTAGTGAGATCAGTCAGAGGGCTGGTGACGCCGAATAGTTGGGTATAAAGCAACGATAATAGCCAGCCAGCACTAAGAACTGTCTCACCTCCTTTTTGGTTCTGGGCCGCGGGCAGGCCGCAATCGCCGCAGTCTTGTCAATTTGGGGCCACACCTGCCCATGACTCAGGTGGAAGCCCAGATACTTTACCTCTACCCCCCCAAATGTCCACTTCTTCAGGTTATTGTTGAGCCCCGCACACCTCAGCAATTTCAGGATGGCTCGTAGATGTTGAACATGCCATGGCCAATCATTACTGAAGATGATTATATCATTTAGATAAGCTGTGGCATAGGTGGTATGTGGACGCAATATCCTGTCCATCAACCACTGGAATGTAACGGGAATAACCCGAAGGGAAGTGTCAGGAATTGGTGTAAGCCAAAAGCTGTGGAGAAGGATGTTTTTTCATGGGATAAGGGAGTCAAGGTGATCTTCCAATATCCCTTGGTTAAGTCCAGTGTCGAGTAAAAGTGAGCTGTGCCTAACCGATTGAGCAGTTTGTCAAAGTGAGCCATGGGATATACATCAAATTTAGACACTGCATTGATGTTATGATAGTCCACACAGAAATGGACCGACCCGTCTGACCAAGACAACCGGGCTGCTCCACTCGCTGTGGGACTCCTCGATTACTCCCATATCGAGCATGGCCGTGAGCTTCTCCCTGACCACCTTTTTTTATGTTTAGGGAGATGATGGGGCGACTATGAACTACTACCCCCGGGGGCGTCTCGATGTGATGCTCTATGAGGTGTGCCCAGGCAGAGCAGAGAACACGTCGGAGAATTCCTCCTGGATCTTCCCAACCTCACCGACTTGGGAGGTGGAGAGGTGGCTGTCAATTGGGACCTGAATAAACTCTTTTGCCAATTTAATATTTGGTTCTGGTTCCAGCTCATCCCTCTCAGAAACCACCGTCGCCAGTGCCGCTGATTCAGCCCCCCTTCATAGTTTTAGGAGGTTGAGATGATAAATATGGCATGCTCCCCTGTCCGTGAGCACCACCGCATAGTCAACATCCCCTACTCGCTGTGTGACCTCAAATGGCCCTTGCCACTTTGCGAGTAATTTGGAGCTCGATGTGGACAGTAATACGAGCACTTTATCTCCTGGTGTGAAACTACGTAGCTGAATACCCCAGTTATACACCCAGGACTAATGTTATTGAGCCTGCTGCATATTCTCCTGTGTTAGAGCACCCAATATGTGGAGTTTTGCTCTCGGGTCAAGAACGTACTGAATTTCATTTTTACTCTTTGAAGGTCCCTCCTCCCAATTTTCCCTCACGACATTGAGAATGCCGCGAGGTCTATGTCCGTAGAGCAGTTCGAATGAGGAAAACTCCATGGAGGCTTGTGGGACCTCTCGTACTGCAAATAAGAGGGGCTTGAGCCATTTATCCCAATTTCTCGCATCCCCGTGCACAAACTTATGTATCATATCAATTTAATCCCCAATAGTTCATACAGTTTGTGAAGTGTTCATGACATGAACATAGTGCCCTGGTCTGTCAGGATCTCTTTCAGGATCCCAACCCAGGAGATTATGCTGAAGAGCGCTGTCGCAACACTGCATGCTGAGATGTTACGAAGCGGCACTGCTTCTGGGTATCGCATTACGTAATTCACTAGGACTAACACAAAGAAGGTAGCCGCGTGCTGATCGTTCTAATGGCCCGACGAGGTCCATACCAATTCTTTCAAATGGGACCTTGATTTATGGAAGCGGGTGCAATGGCACTTTTGGGGTGGCCGGGGGATTCACTAGCTGACATTCGCAACATGCCACACACCACCTGCGAACATCCCCGTGAATGCCTGGCCAATAGAAGCGGGCCATGAGGCGGAAAAGTGTCTTATCCTGTCCTAAATGTCCCACCATATGATTATAATGAACCGCCTGGAAAACATTTCCCGGCAACTCTTGGGCACCAACAACTGGGTGGTAACTTCCTGCATGTGAGTGTCCTGCAACACTCTGTACAACTTATCTTTAATTACAGAGAAGTACGGGTGGGAGAGTGCAGCATCGGGGAAATTCTTTAAACATCAATTACTCTCTTGGTCAAAGGCGCAGCGGAGCGTATTGTCGCGCATCTGCTCAAGAGGGAAATCCCAACAGGAAATTCCTGGAGGGAGGGGGAAATACGCCCCGCCTCTGCATCCAGGTCAGGTTGATGCTGAGCTGACTTCGATAAGGGAAACTCTGCTTCTCCCACCAGTGCTAAACACCACCTCCGCCACACTGCTTTTGTGCAGGACCCATCTGCGCAAATCCCCCTCAACAGTTTAGCAAATCCTAGCCAATTTGTCCCCAGAATTAGCGGATGGGAGAGGTGGGGACTAACCGCTGCCTCGATGCTATGCTTTTCTCCATGGAATATTATTGTGACAGGAACTACAGGATATTCGTAAATATCCCCGTGCACACATTTAACCTTGACCTTTCCCACCACCTGTTGTGCATTTCTTCATGCCCCGCCTTGAACCAGGCATTGGTGAATCACACTTTGACTGCACCCTGAATCCACCAAGGCCTGGTGTGTACCCCCTTGTACACTTACCAGTATTCTGTACATCCCAGCTCGATTGGGGGCGGCCTGCAGCACATCAGGGATCTGGACCACTGCTCTGACCTAAATCACAGGGCACTGGCCCTGGAAATGCCCAGGGTCCCCGCAGCGCCAGCAGCCCTGCAAAAAGGACACAAGGGAGGGTGGGGTAAGTCGGTCGCGGGCACGCAGGTTCGGTTTTGGGGGAGTTGGCCCCTGCTACGGTACCCAGACTGGTGGGGAAGGAGTCGGAGCAAAGACGAAGGGCCAGCTGGCTGCGCTGTACTCCAGCTAGCGGAAGCGTCTCCTGTGGTGTTCTGGAGATCGGCCGACCTGCTGTATGATCGCATGCTGCAGGACCGGGTACTCCAGCATGCTGGTGGCTGGGAGCTGGTGAGCGGTGAGTTGGGCCTCCCCTGACAGGATTGGAAGGAGACGGGCGGAGCACTGGTCCTCGCACCAGCCCCATACCTCCGCAGACCGATCGAAAAGTTTGAGGGAGGCCTACGCCTCGTCCTGGGTGCCCATCTTGGGTAGTGTGAGGGGAGGCATGGATGTTGAGGCCACCGCGATGGAGGCCAGGGCGCCTGGAGTGTGCAGCAGGTCCCGCAGCGTCTGCCAGTCCTCCGCCTGCGCCACGAGCAGGGCCTGACCTTCATGGTCCTCCTTCAGCGAGTGGAAGGCATCCGCTTGGGCCTGCTGCATGGCTGCGAGGGACTGGACAACGCTGCCCAGGGGTGAGGACTTTTCCCGGGTTTCAGCACCAGTGTACCAAATGACAAGGTTGGGAGACAGGTTGGGAAAAACTAAACGATTTTTATTATTTTACAACAACAAAAACCAGCTTTTCATCCCTTTGAATTCTTCAGCACTGTCTTTCGTTTTGCTGCTCTCTCAAGCTCTCTTGCTCTCTGGCTCTCTTGTGCGCTCTCCTCTGCTTGCCTTTTAATCCCTCGCTCACTACACAAACACAAGCAAACACAGTGGGAGAGAGACAGAAGGCAATTAATAATGGGAAATAAGGAGCAGGTGTGGGTGATCATCTTTTCCGGACGCTCCCGGCTCCGTCTCCCATTGCCAGATCCCGCCAGATCATTCATGCACTGCCACATAGCTCCATTCGGAAGCAGCGCCGTTTGTGACATCACAGATGGGCTCATTGGAATGATTCCTGTCTCCGTCTGAATGACTCCACCTACTGCACAAGTATATTCACCCATGGCTTGAAAATCACCTTTGACATGGTCAATATTTTTAAAAAACTTCTTGCAAGCCATATGTTGGATATAAAAAGTCTGCATATATTGGATATAAAAAGTCTACATACCACTGTTAAAATGCTCGGGTTTTGTGAAAAATTGAGGCCAAGATAAATAATTAGATTTTTTTTTTCCACCTTTAATGTGACCTATGTCACTTTTAAATTTGTCACCTGATTGCTCTTTTGTACATTTCACAATTTCACATTGCTTTTTTTCATATATTGTCCTATTCGACATAAAATAGTTTTTAATAATGGTGATGCATGCAGGTACCTACATATAAAAGATTGGACTGGAGCGCAACGTGTGGCTGAGACGCATGACCCAGACAGTTTGGCTGAGGTGCTGGTGGACCAGGCCAAGTACTGCCTTGAGCAAAAGGACTTCCAGAAAGCAGAAGCCTTTCTTCTCCGTGCCCAGAGACCTGAGCTCGCCATCAAATATTACAGAGTAATTCTTACTTTTTATAAGAGGTTGGACAGCAACATCCAAAATAAGTGGACACACCAGTTGCTTCAGGTTATATTTTAGACTTGATTTTAGTTTCAGTCCCAGGAATCCCATGAAGTTTTATATATTTCTTTTTAATGTATAATTTACTTCATCTTAGGAAGGGAAGATTTCTGACTTTAAATTACTAGGATTAGACTTCTGTGCTTTGACAGTAGTGATCCTGTGTTTGTGAAAAACTCCAGAATTAGTGGCATCCTTGAAGATAATGTGTAACAATAATTATATTAAATAACTAGGGATATACTGATACTTATACCTATACTAACAGCTGATACCACGTCCTATTTTGTGACGTAAAAATAGTTTATGTTGTCATGACATGAAATGACAGTGATCTGGATGTATTCAATGATTAATGAGGGCAGTCAAAACAAAGCATATTGTGCTCTGAAAATATCAAACAGTATCATAGCATCCTTTCTGCAATACAAATGTCATAACTCAGTTCAACAAGTTCAGTGTTAGTGCACGCAGTGCAAAAAATGTCTACAGACAACATGGTTTCACATGCTCTCTCCATTGCACTGGTTTCCTTTGGGTTCTCTGGTTTCCTTCCATTATCCAAAGGTTCCCCTAGCTATCATATTTTAAAAAGAATTTCTTCTGGAGTTTGTTGGTAAGAGAGAATAGTAATAATGGGTATGATTTTAACACCACTGGCAATAAAAAAAAGGACCAAGAATAATAATTTGATTTTACATTGGGAATCAGAGCCTGCAATGATGATTGAAGATCTTGCTGTATTTTTTATTTTTTTGCTTCAGGATGCCGGGATGTGGAGTGACGCTATGCGCATCTGTAAGGAGTACATACCTAATAAGCTGAGCCTTCTCCAAGAGGAGTATGAAAAGGAGATTGCAAAAAATGGCAGTCGGTAAAAAATTTTATATATTTCAATTTGGTTTGTAAATACATAATGAGCCGGCATGCAGCAGAGCCTTCCCCCTCTTTATGTGACTTGAGAGAAAACATGGGAGATCAATGAAAGAAAAGCATATGGACATCTTGTACCATAAAACCATATTAATCAAAGATCTTTGCCTAATATAAATCATTTTATTTTTTATGCACTCACATGTGGTACATTTTTTAAACATTGTAATTCCAAGGATAGATTTTAATTGCAGCTCATATTTCCAAGTATCAAGAACTGACAAGAAGCAGGCCATATCAAGAATAGATCATTTTTTTAATGCAATGAATTATGAAGGTCTGCAATAAGAATAGTAATGGGTGGAAAATCATATTGTATTCTGGGATGTAACTACGATTATTTATTTCATTTTATCATATTTATTTAATATTATATTGACCTCAAATGGAATTTCATAGTTTTATCTGTATATTTACGGAGTTAACATTCATATTTAACATATTTGTAGTATACGTATATTCAGTATACTTCAGTATTTATAGAGTAAAGGCATTATGATACTAATGTAGTAAGATAGTAATGATAGATCTAATATAATAGTCAGAGTGGATATTGAGCTGAACAGCTTGATTCATGTTTAAAGTCAAAATTATAATTACTGAGACAGACCATTGTTTTCATCAAACCCACTTACATTAATGTCTCACATTTTCAGTAATAATTCCTCAGTAGAGGCTGTAACCCTAACCCTATGGAGAGCTTTTATATATATCTTTTATTGTGAATTCAATAGCTCAGCTTTGAAGATTTAATCTCCATTAATGCCCCATGTCCTGCATATAACCTTTAAAAAAAGCTTAATTTTCAGAGAACGTAGGCTTCCATAGTTTGATGTGAACTGGACTAACATTACACAGAAGAGTTTATCTGTTATCTGTTTATCTGTAAGTGCGTGTGTGTGTGTGTGTGTGTGTGTGTGTGTGTGTGTGTGTG
The DNA here is from genome assembly GCA_028566435.1 of Scorpiodoras heckelii. Lineage (NCBI taxonomy): Eukaryota > Metazoa > Chordata > Actinopteri > Siluriformes > Doradidae > Scorpiodoras > Scorpiodoras heckelii. The sequence continues at coordinate 7,618,412 of JAOVVH010000032.1, read as the reverse complement.
TGTGTGTGTGTGTGTGTGTGTGTGTGTG
>JAOVVH010000032.1:7582500-7596258 GCA_028566435.1 Scorpiodoras heckelii | reverse complement strand
GGAGGAAAACATTTTTATTCACACATGTCCAAGGAGCACAAGTAAGACCTCACTAAGACCTCACAAGACATAAAGATCCACTGATGTTGGGCACGACTTGAAGTAACAGTTAAATAAAAGTACCCAAAAAAAAATCTTTGGCATTGAACAACATATGGCAACTGTCTTCACACCAATTCATCCACTCTCGCTCTTCGATTTACGGTCCCAGATTGTCAGACTAATTTATTTACACAATGGCAAAACTTCGGGAAGAGATACGAGAGGAAGACGTAATGCTCAGGACAGAGAAAAGAGGTCTTATGTACAAACATATATAGCAGCAATGTCCTTGCCCACAATAAATTAGACTCGATATAATTGTGGAATCATAATGAAATTACTGTGTAGGGAAAACTTAACAATGTTTTCTGATTAGATTGCTGTAGATTTTTCTTTCCTTTTTTGAATGAATATCTCCCCACACAAAACAAACCTATGCATGAAGAAATTTAGACAGCTGGTATGGCTTTATTTATAACATTAAATCTCTACCCCAAAGTGACCCTAACTATAGATTGAGAGTCCAGTGGGAGAAGCCACAGACTGCATTACTTTGGGGGTCACTGGTTTGAGACCAGCACCTTATTAACCTGTTCCACTGTACAGGAAGTGTTTGCCTTGTTTAGTTTGTAGATATACAGTACTGTGCAAAAGTCTTAGGCACCCTATTGTATTTAGGTGCAACTTTTGTTATTGATGTTTATTTTTGAGTTCTGCATTATTGAGTCAGTACAAAAAGATTTTATATTTCCAAATGTTACTTTTCCAAAAAAAATAAAAATAAATGTTACACAAAAATGCTTGTCATTAATGAAAGCAGCACATTACATAACAGAGCACTTTTCAGACCAAAAAACATAATGAAGGCTGCTGGGTTTTGCATGTAAGAAAAATAAGTAAATATGACAGTCAAAGTCTCCAGAAGAGCTGTGGCAGATTCTCCAAGATGTTCAGTAAAACTTAAAAGCTAATTTCCTTATAAAACTGCACACATTGTACCTGGGAACACGCTTTAAGAAAAAGACACCAAATATTGACTTCCTTTAGTTTATTACTGTTTACTGCAGTTTATTGTGTTTTCTTTTATATAGAAACACCTTTATTTTCAAAGGCATCTTTGCTTTACAAGAAGTCTTTGCATGTGTCTAAGATTTCTGCCTCGTACTGTACAGTAATTAGCTGGTAAGTTTTACTGAGTGTCTTGGAGAATCTGCCACAGCTCTTCTCACACTTGCTTCTTTTGTTTTTGTATGTAAAACACAGCAGCCTTCACTATGTTTTTGTCTGAAAAGTGGTCTGTTATGTAACGTGATGCTTTCATTACTGACATACAAACATTTTTGTGTAACATTTAATTATATGTTGGAAGAGTAACGTTTGGAAATATAAAAACTTTTTGTACTGACTCAATAATGCAGAAGAAAAAATCTATCAATAACAAAAGTTGTACCTAAAAACAACATGGTGCCTAAGACTTTTGTACAGTACTGTATTTACATTACTGACTGTATCCTTCAGACATCAAACATATAAGGATTTTTTTCTGAACCCTCAGACCTACAGTACTGTATTCTCTATATTTCAGCATTTATTGTGGCTTAAGTGCATGTCTTATTTTAAACAAAAGGACAATACTTACTAAATCGAGATTACGAAAATATACAGAGCTCAGTGCTCTGGAACTATGAAAAAAATAGATAAAGGAAAATAACATATAAAATAATCCCACTGACTGGGGACATGGCAAATATTTCTGAAAAGGATTATTATAAACTGAAGAAGCTTAAGAGTTGTGAATATTTTACATGTAGGAAAGATGGGATGCCAAATTGTATATGATAAATGTCGAAATAACATATAACATAGTAATGCAATTTTCCCATGTCTTTATTTCTCAAACCAGCCCTTTAAAAAAATATCAAAATCAAAATCAGCCCTTTTCTGTACTGGATGTCTGGGCAGCAGATCACACAAAAATACCATCTGGAAAAAAACCCCCATTAGTTTAGGTATATAATTAGTCAATGTACAATTTCTACAAATCCATTTTAATCTAATCTTTCTAACTGTTTATATCTCGAAAAAGGTTCAACTAATTATAAACCTTTTACAGATGGTACTTTAATGTAAAGTATTGTTGTACTGACATAAACACCAAACAATTCCCAAATGAGAATTGAAAGATCAACCCAAAACAGCTTTTACTACAAAAAACAAATAGGTAATGAAGATAACATTTGACTATTTTATATCTTTGTTTTGTGTTAAATAAAAAAAAATAATGTAATAATGTAAAGAAACGTAAATCATCTGAGAGAATGGCTTAAGAGAGACAAAAAGGAGAAATAAGGCCAACTCTCAGGGTTATTAGGTCCATTTCCTCCATGACAGTGACATCACTGCATGTCAGTGGCTAATCCACAAACCTCCACCCTCCTGTCCTCCACATGCGTGCTCCTCTTGTTTTGCACTTGACAGTCCAAATAAATACGGATTTGATAATTTACGTAGTTTAATATAGATTTTTATATAGAATTATATATATATTATTTCTTCCACACTTTCATTTTTTTAAATAATGGCTGTTTATTTCTTTTTCCCCCTTTATATGTGTGGGTTTAGTTTCTGCTTTTCCTTCAGAGGTGAATGATGAAACAACAGCATGGAGATGAAGAAATGGAACTCCAAGCCTCTCGGGATATTCGCCATAGAACGGGGCAGACAATAACCAACAGACAAAAACGAAAGAAAGTGGACACTGGCATAGTGGCTGACTTGTCATGTTTTGACATGTGGTCCATCTAACTGACACACACACACGCACACGCACACACACACACACACACACCATTTCCAACAGCAGGACTGAGGTCCACACAGTTTTCAACATTGTGCCAGGAAATAAAGAGGGATCCCAGTGGTCCAGAAGAAAAGAGCTGGAGGAGAAGAGGGAGGGAAGAACGAGAGAAAAGATGATGCCCTCTAGGAAAGTGGTTGAGTCTCTTTGTGTTTGTGTCGATCAGAATTGGTACCATTTCTTATCCCTACACTTCAGCATCATCTGGAGGACATTAAAAAGACAATATACATCACTACACATACAGCAGAAAAACTGAGCTAAAAAGACTATAGTATGTAAATTATAAGGTAAGTAGCATAATCAACATGATTGAAACACATTACAACAATAAAGTTCAGCAAGAAGATATAAACTAAAATCTGACCGCTACCTCGTGGGCATGTTTGGAAAATGAGTCGGCGCTAGCCATCATGGCCGCCGTCCGCTCTTCCACCTCGCTCAGTTTATGCCCCCTCTCATCCAGCGCTATCCTCGCGCGAGCCAGATCACCAACAATACCCGACGCTGCCCCCTTCATGCCCTCAATGCCCCCTGGTCCAGGGATGTGTTGGGCGAGGCTCCGGGACGCCTTACCTGCACCAGTTTCCCCAACTAAGGACATGGAAAAAGTGATGTATCAGTAATCAGTAATGTCATTTTCAAAAAAACATTTAGTCTGATGACTTTATTACAGTACATAATGCTTCTACTGTCCTTTCATGGACATGCATATCCACCCTTTCTTGGTCAGTCCCCATTCAAGATCATAAAGCTGTGTGTATGTGGAAGAAAGGGAACGTATTCTCATCCTTACAGAGTTCTTCTCGATCCAGTGACTGTGCTCCTCCTCCAAAAAGGCCCTTAAAGAATCCCCTGTTTGGAGCCTCTGGTGTCTCCACTGGAGTGAACAGCTCCCCAAGCATCTCCTGAAATGTAACACATCAGTTTCTTTACCAGTCCCTTTCAGCAATCACCACTCAAAACATAAACGGCATGTTTACAAACCTGCAAATTCTCGCAGACATCCTGGCTGTAGGTTATCCTTTGAATCTCAGTGGGGGAGGTCATGTACATGGCCTGGCCCAGGTTGGTAAAGCAGAATGTCCTGGCTATCCTCATTTCTGTTAGTGGCAGATAGTTTACATCCAGCAATGGTCGGAGTCCAGGCAAACTGGAGGTACAAGAGAATAGGGATAGTGCACTTTAGATTTGGATGACGGTATCTATTATTCCTGGAGTTAAGTTTAAATTCATGTCTGCTCTGATAGAAACCTATCTGAATAGACCTTTTAATTATACAAGGTCTGTCCGGGAAGTAACGAGAATGAAATTCCCGTGCTGTGTAGGGATTATGTATGGGGATGTATTTTAATCTAGGGGAACAAGAAGAAATCACACAGATCAAAGTTGAGGCTAAAAGGGTGAATGTGGAAGAACTGAAATTTTTTTTGTCAGCCAAAAATTCTCTCAGAGCCAGTGAAGTGTGACTCGGTGGATACATGAAGCGGTGATCTGACGGTGCACACGTATAACCTTCTTTCTCAAACACTCCAAAACTCCAAGGTAAAATGTTCCATTTACCGTTTGGTCTTCTGGTGGGAATTCTTTATGGATGATCCATTGAGACTCACAAAAAGACTATAAATAGTGACTTGATTTTTTATTTGCTTTGATGTGAGCTTTCTTTGGGTGAGTTGATGTTGTCATGTGCCTCAGGATCGAACTCGAACACCTATGATTCATCTCCTGTGATGAATCTGTTCAGGAATTTTTAAGTGATCAGGTGATGATAGGGTAACTTGTTCATAACCTTTCTTCAACTTTTCCAGAGTTTCTGATGAACTTTTACAGATTTTCACAGACTTTCACTGTTTTACAGACTTTGATCAAGTACCTTTGCTCAAAACTCTCTTGCATTGTTCTAGTGACAAGGCACTTCAGCAGGATTTCACAAAAGCAAAGGTCTGGGCACTGCGAAGGCTAGAATTCAACTGAAATGGGTCCTACCTTTTATCTGAGACCCCACTCCAACTGACCTTGAACCACCATCCCCATGCATAAGCCCTACAGGACATGGGAATTTCATTCTCATTCCCTTCTGGACAGACTTCGTATATCTGTAGCATTTTTGTTCATTCAAGATTCAACAGAAAGCAGGTTGATTACCATTGACCACCATCGCTCCCTGGTTTTGTTCTCCTGTTTGGTGCATGCTTGTAACATGGGTTGCTGGTTGTTTCGTTCCTTCACGGCATTGTGAAACACAACATCCACTACCTGGTTATGTCTGGCCAGCATGCAGCATTTAATGAAGCATTTGGTTTGCCTCTGATTCCCATTACAGTGTTACCGTTTGTGCACTGATGTCAGCCAGACCTGAAGGTGGATTCGACCTTTACGATCATATTCCTAATTAGAGCTACAGTAACTGCTAATACGTAGCAGCTAACATGTGTGGGGTTTTGTCCTTCTATGTGACAGAAAGAATGATGGGCAGATGCCTCCCTGATCTCTGTGTCCTTGCTGAAGATTTATGAGCTGCTGGGAGATCAAGAGACACACAAAGTCCAGACAGTCTGCATCTGGGTGATGTGTCTCCTCCCATCTGCAGTACCCTGGAGCTTTGCAGGCACTCACATTGCCAAACAAGATAATGGCAGATAATATAAGCATGCATACCCTATTTTAACATTTGGTTGCTAGCAATCGTTCATGTGAGCATCATCATGCAAGGGGAAGGGGAACACAATGAAAATCAGTACAGTACACCTGTTTTGTTCTGGAAAATGATTTATCTGTGTTATTAAGTGCTATTTGTATACCATTAATCCAATCAGCCAATCACATGGCAGTGGATAAGGACAATGGCTAGACTGGTTAAAGCTGACCAAAACGCTACAGAAACTCAAATGATCACTCTTTACACTTTACATAACTTAATTCAACTTAATTCAACTCCTCAATGGATGTATCTTTTGTGACTGATTAATCAAGCTGAATATGTTTCAAAGCAACAATGTTAAATTTGCTGGACACACTATCTGAATCTTCTCTGACGGTTGGCAGTACTTGCCGTGCTGCTACTCAACATGGGTTCCTCCTATCACCACTTCCTGTTAGCATCATGTTAATGAACTTGGTCTTTGTCAAAGTATTGCACACACTGCAAAGCAGAAATGTGTCTTGTGCTCCGGCAACATTTTTGCTTTTGTGTTGTGAGATCCCAGTTATGTATGCTATTCTCTCGATTCTGACTGAAACAACTGAACCATCTATACACTTCCAGTCTCTTCCAGTAAGACCCCACCCACATCCACAGGACACAAAGGGTCAGTAAATGGTTTGATAAAAAGCATAAAAATGATGGACATCATAGGCAGTAGGAGATTTTCAGAAAAATTTTCGGAAAGATGTCTCAGAAAGACATCTTTCAGACAAAAGCTGTATATCCCCAGGAAAGTCCAGTGCAGCGTACCTGAGTGTCATGATGTGTCCGTTGGCACAGAAGCATGCCAAACAGATGCCCGGGCCTGCCTGCACCACGTCTGCCCGCAGCACAAACGATGTCTCTGTGATGTTGTGCTTGAAGATGCAGGTCTGTGAGGGTAATGACATCACTTTGGCCTGCTTCTCAGAGCATACCACCATATACTGGCTCTCGTTCAGGTCTTGTGAGGTGGATGGTGAGACGGACACCGGCCTCCTCCTCCTCACTCTCTCCTTCTCCTCGCTGTCGGCGTTCTGTTCGTACCATGGCTCTGAGGCGGGTGGGAGCAGCAAGCCTGACCCATCCAGGAATGCCAGCCGGACGATGCTTCCTTTTAGTCTCATAAAAGTGCCTGAACAGCCCGGCATAAGAAATGTGTGATAATAACAGGAGTCTGAATCCGTTTCCATGAAGTACACCAATGATAAAAAAACTAATACTGAAATCATTAGGCAAATTCTTAATATTCATACTCCAAGTGTATTTCCTTCTTAAAACTTCACCACACCACACAATGTTGTATCTTTTAGTAACTAGCTGCTGATATTGACTCAATTATTATGGTTCAATATGTCTTGAGTGACACAAGGGCAGATCAAGTTATAAGAAAATGAAACTCACCGCTGGGTGAGACGATGACTGGCTGCAGAAGCCGTTGCTCTCCTGGAGGGGGCATGTTTAGGGAGATAGCAAGGACCGTACCTAGGGAGGTGCCCACCCACAGGGCAGGGCTTAGGGAGCTGTCCATTTTACGTGTGTTTGTCTGGGAGAAGTAGAATGAAGTTATGGCTTCCCGTGCTTCCTTATCGATACTGGTCACACTCGAGCTGCGTGACCGGCTGAATGAGTTGTCCCTGTTGTCTAGCGGCATGGCACCCCGCGGTGGACATACAGAGAGTAAGACAGTAGGGGAAAACAAGAAGAAGTAAAGCTCCCGTTCAAAAAAAAATGCTTCATTCAATATCTATTTTAACAGTGATGCATGTATGAAGTGTGATTATTGCTTTTTACTGTTTAAGATGGAAAGTGGATGGGAAAACCCATAAGCACTTTTCCATTGTATCAGGCAAACAAAAGAAACAAAAACCAAGTTAATGGCATCCTGTCGTCGTCACGATGTTTTGATCATGTAAAGATGGCACTGTTGACAAACTGATGTGTTTCTTCTTTGAATTCACTGAATGCAAATACACTGGATGACCACATGCACACTGATCCATAGTCATTCATAGTCTGTGAATTTACACTTAAAATACAGAGTTTTGCTCCAGTGTCTCCAGACACCGTTGTGAAAAAGTGCAGAAGAAAAAAAAAAGTCAGAAATATGGCTGTAACCTTTTTGATTAGTTGTGCCGTTCTCTCAGGAGGGAGGGAGGGTGTTAGGGACTATGACAAGCATATAAAACATGATATAAAGCCCTGGGGAGATTTTTTTTTAAAACAATTTTTTACATTTCCCAGAGGCCTGAGGTCAAGTTCAGTTGAATTCAGTTCCTTCAGTTTTAATATTCAGTATCTGCCTTGGCTATGATATGTGACATTAAACAGAATTATTAGATTTGTTAAAGTGACCAATACTCTAAATCAGTGGTCTCCAATCTTATCCGAGAAGGGCCGATGTGGGTGCAGGTTTTCTTTCCAACCAAGCAGAAGCCGCACACTACGGAAAGTCAAGATCCACTGATTAGATCCATTGATTAAAAACAGGTGGAATGAGGTGTGGCTCCTGCTTGGTTGGAAGGAAAACCTGCACCCACACCGGCCCTTTGTGGATAAGATTGGAGACCCCTGCTCTAAATAGTCACAGAAGTACCAGAAAAACTGGTATAGCAGTGAACACTTGTTAGGTCCCCATGGGATCTTGGAGAAAACATTGCACAGTCCTCAAGCTGATGTTTGTTGAGGCCACAGCAGTGAATTCCAATGTTACTTGAGGCAGTGTTGCACGTCTATCATGTGAAACGATTCTTTCCAGCTGACGCCTGTCACATTCACCCACAGTCGTTTTACGGCCACACTGCTGTCATAAGTTCGAGGTTTAGCTGGAATTCTTGTACTCACGGTATACATTTGAAATGCTCATACGTGGAAATCCAAACTTTGCATCTATCTCTGAAATGCTATGACCCATCTCACGAGCTCTAACTATTAAATTGTGATAATCGTGATAACTGGCAATTCTTACTGTGGAAACAGCTCTAGAAGCTTCCATAGATGTCTGTCGCTTTATATACACACTGGTGGATGCAACCAATGACGTGCATAGGTGGTGTTGCTACATATTTTGCAGTTCTTCTGGTTCGTCAGTGTTTGTTAAAGTAAAAGGTTGTAACATTTCAGGGCAGGTCAATGTGCATGTATAGTGCAACAATGACATACTAACAATAATAAATCAGCACAGAATGAAGTGCCGCAATTTTTAAATGCAGGGGGATTTAGCCTCAGCAAATCTTACAGAAGTATCAACATTCTCATTGATAGATTTTCTCCAGTGAAGAACTGATTCAAGTTTTTAATGAGCTGAACTGACTGAATTTGACCTCTGCACATATTTGAAGAAGGAGCTATAAACATTAAGAAAAGGTAGACTGAGTATTTGTCAGGAACAGTATGTCCAGCTACAAAGAAAAGGAGCTTTCATGCAACAACATTAAGTCTGCACAAGGAGTAAGAATGAATCTTCCTCAGAGACAAAACCATTAAATAGTTAATTAATATAGAGTGTTAGAACAGATGTTCAATTAACAGCTGTTAAGAGTTATTTGTACATCATGTGGCTCAAAATGTCACCATTAATATAACTCTGAAACAACTCCACAGTCTCCCAGGAGCTATTATTCTTTCACTCACTGACATGAGACAGAAATGATGACTCGCCAGACTCATGTGATGATGTTGGGCCCCATTTTGAAAAATCTAGGAAATATGAACAAGTCAAAGCTTACCCAAGTCTGGCTTTAGCTCAGTAGGCAAGCTTAATTTCCGAGACATCTTTGCTGGAAGAAAGAAAACACTTCTCTTTACTAACTTTCAAGAACGATCAAGTATATAGTCATGCACTGGTTTAACACTGGGGAAATACTGGGACAACACAGCTGAAAATATTCGGAGAAATTCAGAAGGGGGGAAACACAAACGGTGCAGATGTAACACTGTAATGGGAATCAGAGACAAAACAAATGCTTAATTAAGTGCTGCATGCTGGACAGACATAACCAGGTAAGTGGATGTTGGTTTTCACAATGCCCTAGAAGAATGAAACGACCAGCAACCCATGCCACAAGCATGCACCAAACAGGAGAACAAAACCAGGGAGCGATGGTGGTCGAGGGTAATCAGCCTGCGTTCTACTGAATCCTGAATAAACAAAAATGCTATGGATATGTAATTTAAAAAATAACTTAAGGCACATAAGAGAATGTTCAAATATTTATATGAATAAATCCTAACACTTACTTACATAGAACCTATTAGCTCAAAATAGACATTGCACCAATCCGACAATAGCAAAAACAATAGTTTTTAACACCATACACCATTTTTTGCTCTGTAGAATAAAGTTCCTGGTATCCCATTACAGCCTATGCATAGAAACAAAACTGTAACATTATTCGACAAAAATTCAGAGATAACCACCATACTGACAGGCAGACAGTCATGTGACCCAACCAGTGAGGGGTTTATGTGACGAGTGAAGTTGGATGCACCACGCTACGCACTACACACGTGCTACAAACATGTAGCATGCAGGCCACATAATCCTATCAGATCAATCCAAAAGACTTTGTTCTATACTGTTTTTTTTTTCAGACAAAGACAGTGGTTGCACACAAAGGGTAGGTCTCTTCCTCTCTTTGTCCATCTTACCTCCTCTACCGCCGCCATTGTAGAATTGCTGATGGTTAGACGTCAACACTTTTTTTTTGGGAAGGAAGTAAAGCATTGTGAAGTTAGAAATCTTCTCTGTGTCTATTTCTGAGAAGATGATGGTGATGCAGTGCAGCTGTGACTAAATACATATAATGAAGCCTTATAATTATTTATTTCATTTCTGTCTGTACGTAGTAAAGTGTAACAGCTGGTATGTGGCGATTTTGTTTTCTGATCAAGCCCAATGTTAGGAAAATAGCTGCAAGTATTTTACTCTGGCCAATGGTCACTTCACTTTCAATATTCATTACAATTCTATCCTGCCATTTTGGTACTAATTTTTCCTTTGTGTTTAAGTTTACTGTTTGTAGGTAGCTAACACCAAAAATACGCATTTTATGAATGTTTTAAATTTTGTAAGATGGGATTCAGTGCACCACTGCTTTCCACTTGTTGTACTGTAGCTTGCCAGAGATCCCTTTTTTATCCACCTGTTGCTGTCGACACCTATTCAAAGTGAGGACAATGTAAAACTAAAGATCTGAAGATAAACGATAGAAAAGACAAATTATGTGTGAATTAAGCTGCTTTGAGAAAAGGCTTTGGAGATTAAAATAAGATATTTACACTCCAAGCTGATTATGGACATTCAGGCCAAAAGTTTGCATACACCTAGGCTACAGACACCAGATTGGTCACTTATCTCTTTTAGTAACGTGCCAGTGGCAAGAAATCCAAGCACTGCAAAAATCTGGACATGAAACCGAAATGGCACAAGATAGTCAGAATTAGTGCTGGCTCTAATGTTACACAGCTTTAAAAAGAAAATGCTGTGGCAAACGGACCAAATTATAAACCGGCTTTCATCCTCAATAAAAAAAAGATACCAGTCTCTAAATATGTGTTTCCTCCATTCCCAGAGGTGTGCGCTGAATCCTCTAGTAGCCTAATGCCAGCTGACTCATTGCAGCATACCTGTTTCGTTTGCCTTAATTGAATGACTGGTCGTATTTGTTTAAATATATGGATCTGTGTTGGCATGCTTTATTTAACTATTAATATTTCTTCCTGTTTAGTATTTTTTAATTAATGCCATTAATATAAAATGACTGGGTTTCACACATTTTTCATTAAATACATGTGTGCAACTGAAATAAACAAGCCATTTAAATGTGATAACATAATCTGTATATGTAAAATCTGTAAATCATTATTTTATTGTATGATCTAAAGCTGATCAAGCAAGTTCAGTTCACATTAGTGAGTGTCCTTATAGGCAAATTTATAGGTACATAAACTCAGGAGCTCTCATAGGATTTTTCCAAGCTAACAGGGTCTTCATGAATACTAAATTTCTTGGGAACATGTTCCTTTAATGGATTTTTCAACCAAACAAACAAATAAATAGACTTTAAAATGAGTTACAAATAAATATGTATGCAGCTTGATAAATTAGGCCTTCTTCTTCTTCTTTTTATTATTATTATTATTATTATTATTAGGTATACTTTATCATGTATCCATTCATTAGTCAAATCTCTAAAGTCCAATGATACTATAGAATCCCCTCAGATCAAACTAGTCCAAAATAGGACATGAAGATAGATTGGTGGGTAGCACTGTCACCTCATAGCGAGGGCGGCCATGATCCTTTCTGTGTGGAGTTGTCCTATGTTCTCCCTGTGTCTGTATGGGTTTCCTCCCACAGTCCAAAAACATGTAAGTCAGGCGACTTGGAGATACTGCATTGCACCTAGGTGTGAGTGTGTGTCTGTGTGTGAATGAGTCTGTCTGTGTATCTGCCCTGCAATGGATGGTGACGTGTCCAGCAACTCCAGCACCCCAAACCAAAGCTGGGTATCTGGAATGCCTACCAACCCACACAATCTGAAACATTAAGAATTGTTTGGAGAAATGGAGAAAGTATATTTTAGATGGCAGCGTCCCAGTTACAGTCAGCAAACACCTGGATCAGTATAATGCGGGATGTCATGTGATTAAAAAATGTGAGTTTTTACAATTCCTAATGACCATGAATTATTTTCCACCAATAAGTAATTCAGTTCATGTAAGCCTAACATTCATACACACTCCTCTCTTGAGCATGTACTGGTAATTACAGTTTATTAAGATTCAAAGTAATTGAAGACAAAACTTTTTTTGTACCCCACACAGATCATAAACACTTGAATATAAAAATGATGCATTGAAATCAGTTGAGAAATGTCAACTTTATAGTGCTTTTTATACAGAAAAATGTCCCCTCTAAAATGGTTGTGTGTTGACGTACGTCCTGTCAGCCAATGAGGCACCTATGCAATGTGGACACACCCTGCGGCAGAGGGGGATGGCGTGAGCAGTGGCTCTTTATCATTTAAAGGAACAGGTACAGAAACTGAGTTTTTGGAAAGAGTGGTTTTAGATAAGGTGAGAAGAAAGCTGTGGCTGGTGATCCATGTGATATTGTGACCACAGACATTTCAATAAGACCCCAGGGAACTGAGTTAATTGATCAAAAATGGGTATAAAATGTCACCTTTAAGTATGTTGCAAACTTTCTTGCTTGTATTCCAAATCTGTTCTCAGCCTCCCTGACTCCGAATGCTACAAATCGGACCAGTTCATTTCAGTACAATGGATAAAAAAACAAAAAAGTTCTCAGAAAGAACAAATGAAAAAGATTCAGTCAGGGGCTGTGAGTTTGGATGGTGTAATAGTTTCAGGCCAGGACTGATCCATGGCATGCACTGAAGGTCATATTACCTGAGGTGGGGGATTTGCAGCGGTCCTCTGACGTAGCAGAGCCTTCGTTGATGTCACACAGCCCTACAGACAGAAACAGCAATTTCATCTCCAAATATCCTTTAGAAATAGCAGCAGCATTTTTAAAAACAGATTTGCTAAAATAGACTTAACCATTTCAGATTTCCTTATCATGCATACACCTTCATACTCTTTGTTCCCATATAAATCATATCTTACACTCTCATGTAACTTTCATGTAAACCTAACAGATAATCTAATCGTAAGTTATGAACACCTTTAAGAGATGACACAGGGTGTAGTATGGGGCAATTCCAATGTTATGGATGCTAATATTAATGTCTCAGAACAGAAACAAGCTTAGGATTGAGGCGTCAGAATAATAAGTTGCCATTTAACCTCCAGGACAATGCAGAAAAAGTGAATGTACTGATTTACATGTTTCTAATACATAGCAATTTCTCAGAGTTATGAGTGTGATGTGGGGGGTGTTATGGGGGTGTCTGTGATGTCAACAGGCAAAGCCACTTTTGACAAACTCTTTAGATTTTAAGATTTATTTCAAATTCAGATTATAGATGATAGAGCTGTCATTTTTGTGTGATAGATGTGACATGCCGGAACCAGCACTCCATATGTTTGATTTAGGAGCGATGCAGTTTTCTCAGACCACTCTCACTCACTCATTATCCTAACCGCTTATTCCTGTTTTCAGGGTCACAGGAGAGCCGGTGCCTAGCCGGCGGCATAGGGCGCA
>JAOVVH010000032.1:7558111-7572348 GCA_028566435.1 Scorpiodoras heckelii | reverse complement strand
ACACACACACACACACACACACACACACACACACACATGGTTAAGCACAGTATTGCTGTAATTCACTTGGCGCGGATGTTCGTGTGTCTGTGTGTGTGTGTGTGTGTGTGTGTGTGTGTGTGTGTGTGTGTGCATTGCACACTTTACCCTGCCCTCGTTGTCTTGTACTCTACTTTGAGAATGGGTTTACATGGCTCTGGCTTCTTTCCATCCTTGGGCTGTTTTCCTAAAGCCGAAATAAAGCAGATGAATTGAACAGGGCTGCTCGAACTACTTTTCATTTACCTCGTTCCCTCTCATTACAACGCCCCTAATATTACATTTGAACTGGACATTGCAGTAAGCATTGAGGTGTAAAACGTGTTTATTCCAGGCCATCAGGTAAAACAGCCATTACAGCACTATGGGTTCGAAAAAGATCAAAAGCTACAATAAATTAAGGCCACGTTTACTGGAAAATGCAATTTCTCTGCGTTTGCTATCACTTTGTTCTGGAAAATGTTCAAGCATCAATTAAGAAAAATGTCATGCTTTTGACTTCTCTTGCTTTCTCTCTGTCTCTCGCTTTACGTGACAGCAAAGATCATCTGAAAGAAACCAGGAGACATGAGACGTGGATTATAAAGGGTCTCTAATGGAGCATCTTCAATAACATGGAGGAAAAGCATACAGTGGACAAAAGGGTCCACTAGCTTCACTTTTCTGAAGGTTAAGAAAGATGAGTGCACAAAATGACAAGATATAAAAAAAAAGATCAAAATTGATTGTAAGATGCTTTATGTAAAAAAATCTAATTATGGCTCAAAGTGGGCAAGCCATTTCATAGAGCTACATGGTGTAACCTTTTGAAACATAGATGATAGTCATTAGTTTAGTAATCCACTGTCTGGAAAAAATATTCTAAGGTGTGTATGTATGCGTGTGTGTGTGACCTGGTTTGAGGTGAAATATCAGGACAAATGTCAGAAAAAAACACAGACATGTCAGGAAATGCGTCAATGTCAGGACATAAAAGAATGTTTTCTGAAACTGCTTATCTAATGTGTGAAATTATTTCCCAAAAAGTAAAAGTCTTTTCATTACTGAGATTACGGATAGGGTTAGGGTTAGGTTTAGCCTTAGTATTAAATAGCTGTGTAAATCATTACATCAGTGCAATGTCCTGAAATTGATAGTGAACCATACTTTGCGTTTGTGTGTGTGTGTGTGTGTGTGTGTATGTGTAAGAGAGAGATTATGTTAAAGGACCTGTATGATATGATATCTGTATGATAATTCATAAACCTAATTTCCTCATTTAAAGAAAAGCCATTAGATTGGAGTGTGTAACTGGCAATAAAATTTATCTTGATGGCTGCTGTAAAATGGCTATAAAATGGGATGTCATGTAGCACAGGATCTTTGCAGGGAATTAGTAATTCTGTCTCTCACCATGTGGGGTGATTGTCTGTGCAGGCTTGGCTGGGGACTTTATATTCCATATGGTCAGTGTGCCGTCTGAGTGACTACAGATGAACTGCTTCCCCTCATGGTGCCAGGCCACAGAATGGATCGCCTGAATAGACAGATATATACAGAGAGAAAGAGAAAGAGAGAGAGAGAGAGAGAGAGAGAGAGAGAGAGGTTGAGAAACATAGGGCAAAAGGTCCATTAATACCATAAGATACACCTCTGATAAATGACATGTGTAAGGCTGCTTACACTAAACCACAGAGCAGATGTTCCCAGCCTCTTCAGTGCTGCGTTTATTATTACATAGATTCTCAATCTTGGGGTCACGACCCCATGTGGCATAGACTGAGATGATGATGGGGTATACTCAGAGTTCACCAATCCACATGACACTTGGTATGGTTGTAGCCAAACGTCTGATACGGAATATAAGGTTGGTGTATCTAGGTGTGTGTTGCCCCCTGAAATGGTTAGGGTTCAAAGCACTTTTTGGCCAATAGCTCGAAATCTTTGCCACAAATTTTGAACTTTTTATGACAAATTGGCCTCTTGTGGGTGCATTGCCCTAACTTATTATGATTCATTTGTGGAGTAGTGGCAAATACCATTTCTCTAGCCAATATCTTGTGACGTAAAGGTTCAAACTGCACAACATTTCACATCCTGTATCACTACCACATTCTTTAGACGCATGCCAAATTTTGCGACATTTCATTTAAAGGACGTGCTGTAATTGACACATTTTGGCAGCAATTCTGCAATTTGGTATGCTTATTTCTAGTGTTGTCAAGTTAACAAACACGTTAATGTGTTAAAGAATTAATCGCAATTAAAAAAATTAATGCCCCTAAAAATCTTAATGCAGATTAAAAATTTGTTACATTACGCAACGAGCGGCGCCGTCAGTGAACACAATGCTGAACGTTAGGATCTCCTAGCTCGTTAGCTACCATAAACATTGATAAAGAATTAAAGGAACAATGGAGGTGTAGCCGTTTTTGGGTTGCTTTTTTATGTTACATCAGTTTAATGTCGATGGAGATGACAAAGGCGACGATGGAGATCTGCATAACACATAAACAAACTCCTTCCCTTCCATTGTGGGGGCGGGTCTTTGAGTTAAAATTGAATCATCATGTGACAGCAGCACAACAGAACTTCCGGTGATGTGATATACCCATCTTCCCTTGCTCCCTACACACTGTGTAGTTCCCTTTAAATAAAAAAAAATGAAAAGACATCAATATCTTTAATATTTCACTTTTATCAAATAAAGTCAAGTGAATAATGAGGCAACATTCACCAGTTGTTTCTCTTAAAATAGACCAGTGATAAACAGCAACACCATTTTCAATAGCCCTACGATGCCTACCTGCGTGTACAATGCAAATCAAAATGTGTGTTAAAACCACGATTAATGCGCGATTAAAAAATTTATCACGCAATTAACACGATTAAAAAATAATCGCTTGAAAGCTCTACTTATTTCACTTCATTCTTGCTGTTTCTCTCACTTTATGTGGTGGTCATATTTCACACCGTGGTGTGGTATGTCTATTATTATTATTTATTTATTTATTTTACAATTTATTTCTGAGTACAACTGTCATGCTACTCAAAGTGACCTTTATGGTTTCTGGCAAACTCTCCAAAATACACCATTCACATGGGCAGAATTTTTAGCCTGCAGCCTATAGTAGCAGCAGCGCACACTCTAGAAACAGTTAAAATCCAAACTTGCCTCCTGAGTGGCAAAGCCTTCACCTGTCATCTGGAGACTAAAATTCAAAGGTTTATGATGCCACAGCCATCCATGACTAGAAGTCCAACATAGCAAAATTAGACATGCTCTCTGGGTGAGAGGGCCATACTCTCTTCCCTGTCAATCACAGCAACACCAGCCAATTGCAGGTATCTGTGAGCTCATGTACGTTGAAGAGGGCAGACAGCACTTTGTGTTATAATGTACACAGTGTGTTACATTGCTCTGTGACACAGCATGTGCAGCAGTTCAAAATGATGTCACTGGCTGGTTTCACACATCTCGGAGGAAGCATGTGATAACCATCATCCTCTCGGGTTGGTAGCTGCTGTATGATATGGGAGAGTTGACTGGTGGGGGGCAATTGGATAACACTAAATTAGGGAGAAAATGGTGGAGGAAAAAACATGTTTATTCCAAAGTACCACAGAGCACAGAAGTCAAAATCTGCTTGAATTAATTAACTTGGTAATTGCATAAGTGGTAATACATGTTCATAATATTTACAGATTTGCATGTTATTTATACTACATCAGTGCAAGGACACACAGAATGTAATATGCAAAACAATAAACAAAACTATTTTCTAAAACTTATTTTAGGGACACAAGGTTCAAATTAAAGTCACGATCTAAGCTGTATATAGTAGATGAGCTGCGAGCTCTCATGAGATGTGGAGAGTGCAGAACACCTGCATACATGGATTGTTACACGCAGTGATTCATAAAATAAAATATGAAGAAGCCATGTGCTATCTTTAATGTATAACACTTAAAAGTGATGTATTTGCTTTAATTACCATTTTGGGGGATTACTGGGAGGATCTTTCACAATGTGGGTGGAGTAAAAAGCACTACGGTGTTTCAAAATTTACACCATTAACTTCTACATAATGTCTGTATAGTAATACTATGGGATTACCAAAACATTACTTAAAGTATACTTTAAAATTCTTTAAAGCCAATAAATAATAAACTGCATTATTAACATTACATTCCAAGAAGTCAAACAAAATTTCTAAATTCCATATTAGTTTAACTCTCTGAGCTTTTAAGCCTACAGTGAATATAACAAAGTCTGAACATACCTGTAAAATGGTAGGTTTTTGTGATGTCATTATTATAGGATAGAATATAGATCTGGGCTTTGACTGGGTCATTCCAAAACACAGTTCATCTTCTTCTGAAGCCATAACGTGTTTTTATGCTTTAGGTTGTTATCGTCTTGGAAGTTGAAATGTTTCTTCATCTTCAACTGTTTATCAGATGCCTGCAGATTTTATGCCAAAATAGCTTGGTATTTGGAGATAACCATGATTCCCTCTATGTTCAGTCTTGGCCAAACTTTTTGAGACTGACTTAAATTCTGGTTTTCACAAAGTTTGCTGCTTCATTTTTTATAGTGGCAATTTGCATTAACACTAGATTGTTATGAAGAGTGATATAATTGCAAAGTCATTCTTTGCCATGAAAATTAACTTAATCACAAAAACCCCATTGCAGCCCTGCCATAAAATGACCGCCTAAAATCATTTCGGTGATCTTCTCGTTAGCTCAGGAGAAAGTGTTAATGAGGACAAGGCAGCTGATGTCAGTCTGTCATGTTGACTGAATTAGAAAAGCAAGACTGGTTTCTTTAAATGGGGGGTGCTGCTTGAAATCATTGTCTTCTTCTGTTAACCATGGTTACCTCCAAGGAAACGTGTGCAGTCATCACTGCTTTGCACAAAAAGGGCTTAAGGGCAAGGACATTGATGCTTGCAAAATTGCACCTAAATCGGATATCAATTATTAAACAGATATTGGATCATGGGCGGCACGGTGGCACAGTGGGTAGCGCTGTCGCCTCACAGCAAGAAGGTCCCGGGTTCAAATTCCGGGTGGAGGGGTCTGAGTCCTTTCTGTGTGGAGTCTGCATGTCCTCCCCGTGTATGCGTGGGTTTACTCCGGGCATTCCGGTTTCCTCCCACAGTCCAAAGACATGCATATTAGGTTAACAGGTGTATCTAAAGTGCCCCTAGTATGTGTGTGTGTGTGTGTGCCCTACAATGTATTGGCACCCTGTCTAGGGTTGAATACTGGATCATCAAGAACTCCAAGGAGAGAGGTTCAATTGCTGTGAAGAAGGTTTCAGGGTGCCCAAGAAAGTCCAGCAAGTCCCAGGACCATCTCCTAAAGAGGATTCAGCTACGGGATTGGGTCACTACGAGTGCAGAGTTTGCTCAGGAGTGCATCTGCACACACAGTGAGATGAAGGCTTTTGGAGGATGGCTTGGTGTCAAGAAGGGCAGCAAAGAAGCCACCTCCCTCCAAGAAAAACATCAAGGACAGACTGATATTCTGCAGGAATTCCGGAATTGGACTACAGAGGACTCGGGTAAAGTTATTTTCTCTGAAGAAGCCCCCTTTAGACTATTTGGGACATCGGGAAAAATTATTGTCCAGAGAAGAAAAGGTGAGAGCTACAATGAGTCCTGTGTCATGCCAACAGTAAAGCCTCCTGAGACCATTCATATGTGGGGTCACTTCCAAGGGAGTGGGTTCACTCACAATTTTGCTTAAGAACACTGACATGAATAAATGTTATCAAAACATCCTCCAAGATCAACTTCTCCCAATGATCCAGGAACAATTTAGTAATGAACAATGCTTTTTCCAGCATGATGGAGCACCATCACTAAATGGCTCGGTGAACAAAACACTGAAATTTTGAGACCATGGCCAGGAAACTCTCCAGATCTCAATCCCACTGAGAACCTGTGGTCTATCCTCAAAAAGTAGGTGGACAAACAAAAACACAGAAATTGTGATAAACTCCAAGCACTGATTAGGCAAGAATGAGTTGCCATCAGTTAGGATTTGGCCCAGAAGCTATTATCCAGCATGCCAGGGTGAATTGCAGAAGTCTTGAAAAAAGAAGGGTCAACACTGTAAATATTGAGTCTTTGCATAAACTAAAGTTAAAAAAACTTATGAAATGTTTAGAATTGTACTTCATTATACCACAGAAGCACCTGACAAAAGATCTAAAACAGTGAAGCTGCAAACTTTGTGAAAAACAAAATTTGTCTCAGTCTCAAAACTTTGGTCCATGACTCCCAGCTGAAAAGAAGCAGCCCTTTATTCTGATGCTCCCACCACCATGCTTCACCACGGTTGTTGTGTTTTTTGGCTGATAAGCTGTTTTGTTTTTGTGTCAAACATATCTTTCAGAATTGTGCCCAAACAGTTCATCCATGGCCTCATCAGACCGTAACACATTTTACTACACAGTTTTGGGAGATTTAGGTGGTTAGGTTGTACCTCAATTCACGAAACAGCAAAGCAGCTGCTTGGAGGTGAATAGAGAGAATATGAGAAATTTTACAGCACTAACAATTCTTTTTTTGCAACTGCAGCCTTGCCCAAAGCCTCCAAAGACTAAACTACTCAGAGACCATCAAGAGCACAATCATTACTCAGCATAACACCCTTCCCTTTCTGACACATATATTAAAATATATAGCGTATATAATTCATGCTTCTGGAATTAAGCGGTTGTGAATGGACTTACGTATTCTCTCTCTCACTCACACACACACACACACACACACACACACACACACACACACACTGCATCAGATCCTGTTTGTATATTCCATATTTAGCACACTTAGCTGTTCATTGGAAAAACCGTCATTCCACACAGAGACTTACATTAGGTCAGCAACTGAGAATGAAATAATTTTTTCCCAGAGGGTTTAGAGGTAGAGTGCTGGAACATGAAGAGATTACAAGCTTAGACTTCAAATCAAGAACCTCAATAGCACAGCAACAATCAGATGCTCCCAAAGAGGGAAAGAGAGAGACAAAGTGTTAATGAAAGAACAGCAAAATCAGCAGAAGAGAAAGGTGAAACAGAGTGCTTATTATATTCTAATTAAACATCGTCTCCTCCTGCGTAGCAGTAATAACACGCAGACCTTAATTCTTGAGCTGCAAAGAACTGCCCAAACTAATCAATGAAACAGCTGCAACATCATTACAGAACCATCAGGGAGCAAGGCGTGGTTTATCTCTCTGTTCAATCAACTTATAAGAAACAACCACCACAACACACACACACACACACACACACACACACACACACACACACACACAAAGGCAGCTTCATGCCCACATGCTGCATGTATTAAATGCTGACATCCTGATTATGAAGAACAAAGCATTTTTGTATAATATTTACAGTGAGTGAACAAAGGGCACATGGCGTTAGTGTTACATCAAATCTCACAATGGTGATGGAAAAACATCCATGAGTGACTAGAGGATAGGATTGCTTTGCTCTTCTGTTCTCTTTAGTCATGGGACATAGGGGGCTCTGCCTACTGTGTCTGACCGACACACACACACACACACACACACACACACACACACACACACACACACACACACACACACCATCACTCACGCTGAGGCCCAATTAAAGCTGGTCTGCTGGTGTTCAGGGAACTCAATGGCCCACAGGCAGAACGAGAGAACCAGAAATAAACAATAGGACTGTAGCAATGTTCTGTATTAAGAGTTATATGAATGTAATTAATTTGTTTTACTGAAAATGTCTGCTAGGCAGAGCTGAGAGATAGTAATAATCTAAATGTCGAGAACTATAAAAAATAATCATTTTATTTGATAAAAAATGAAATAAAATAAGAGCTACAATATGATATAGCAGTGCAGTGAGCTTTGCATGTTTTTCCTGTATGGGTTTTTCTGGGTTCTCCAGTTTCCTCCCACCTCCCATACTGGCTACACTAAATTGCCCCTTGGTGTGAATGAATGTGTGTGTGTGTGTGTGTGTGTGTGTGTGTGTGTGGTGGTGGTGGTTCCCAGGATCCCAGTTCTCCCAGTGTTCCCAAGAGCAGCGGCTCCACCACGACCCTGAACAGAATAATGCAGTTACTTCAAAGGAATTAACAGATTAATGAATGAGACCCAATAAGTATTTATTGGTCGAGTGCTCTAGAGGTTCTCCAAAACATTATTTCAGAGTTGGTGATAGAAATGTGCATTAGAAGAGTGTTGCTTTTAGGAAGGGTGGCACGGTGGCACCTACTGCCACCTGTGTGTCGAACAATTCTTGGTAGCCTTGGAAGCCTTGCGGTGTCGCTACCAAGAATTGCCGAATCGTCTGTTGTATCACTACCAAGATTTGGCCAATCGGCTGCCATATCGCTACCAGGAATTGGACTAGCCAATCACAAGTTGGAGTGGCAACAAGAATTGCCCGACCACCAGCCAATCACGTTCCTGTACACTACCAAGATTCGACGATTACGTCACGGTACCCAGGGTACACTGCGATGGATGGCGGAAGATTTAAACCGGCGCATCAGATCACTGTGCTTTATGATTATCTCAATGTTTATATGGCAGTTTGAAGTTTATTCAAGTTACGTACAATCTGAAATTGTTGCCCTTAGTCAATAAGTTAGCATTAGTTCGTAATGAAACACTGTATTAAATCAATATAGCTAATGTAGTTCACAGTATTTAACTTTATTACAGTGAAATTTATGTCCATCTTTTTTTTGGTAGAATATTTTATGACATTAACTTCCATAGCTATGTTCAAAGTCTGCACTCGGATTTGTCAGACACGTAGATTCATCTGCTATGAAAATGTACTTATTTTGAATAACAGTTTGTTTTCATGTTTACTCTGTGTTTCTGATTATTACTGACTGATTTATTTATTTTAGAGGTTATGTTTTTCTTTTGGTCCGAGACAGCTGTATTTATATATAATTTATTATATATTAAATTATTAGTATATTGCATTATATATTATTAAAAGGTAATATAGGCAGCACGGTGGTGTAGTGGTTAGCACTGTCGCCACCCAGCAAGACGATCCGGGTTCGATTCCCAGTCCGGGCCGTTCTGTCCATGGTGTACCCCACCTTGACCCAATGATGCTGGGATTGGGAATATGTTTTAGATATTTACATATAGGATATAACATGGATAGTATTGTCACATCTGTCGCCGCACGGGGGCGACAAAAGTCTCAAACTCAAACTTCAAAGCGTGGTTATGGTTACTAATAATAGTGTCGCAACGTCGACACACAGGCGATAGCCTTGGCACAGTGGGTAGCACAGTCGCCTCACAGCAAAAAGGTCCCGGGTTCAATCCTCGGGTGGAGTGGTCTGTGTCCTTTCTGTGTGGAGTCTGCATGTCCTCCCTGTGTCTGTGTGGGTTTACTCCTGGCACTCCGGTTTCCTCCCACAGTCCAAGACATGCATATTAGGTTAACTGGTATCTCTAACTAGGTGCCCCTAGTGTATGTGTGTGTGTGTGTGCCCTGTCTAGGGTTGATCCTGCCTTGTGCCCTATGCCGCTGGCTAGGCACCCTGGGGTCAGGAATAAGCGGTTAAGATAATGAATGAATGAATGCTTTTAGGAAAGGTATATAAGTTTAAGCATACTGTTTAGTCACCCATCAACAGACATTATGGAGGCAAGTAACTGAAAAGAATGAAAATTTTATTATTGCTATTCCTTACCTGAAAGAGACAAGCAACAAAACATTTAGTAACTGCAACAACATTTATCCAGAAGTGTCATTAATTTCTAATTAATTCCACAGATTCTACTTTGGTAACAGCACCAGATGGTGGAGGCTGGCTGGACAGGAAACAGAGTGATGAATACTTCTTGGAAAAGGCTTTCATTAAGTAGCTTTAAGCTTTTCCATCAGTCTGATGCAGTGATCAGGGCAACAGTCAGTTACCTCATATTTATCACCACACACACACTAAGGCCACCAGGAGAGTAAGCCTCCATCTGTCTCAAAGTGCTCTACTCCTCTTGCCATTTTCCTTCTCCTCCTGTCCTTCCATCCATCATTTTGCTACGTGGATCATCATCAAAATATATCTCCCTTTCTAGAGTAGAGATGAGAATGACCTTCAGGATGACAAATGCACCACCTTCGGCACCACTCAGACCACCAACAGAAACACCACACACACTAAGCAGACCAATATGAAATTCAACACCACTATCACCGGCTATACCAACATCAACACCCAAACCTTTACCAACAAAACCACACAGAGCAACCCCACCCGGACCAGCATAAAAACACACTGACCAGACCAAAATAGGAAAATCATTAACATCATTCACATCACCTATAATAATACCACCACCTACACCAACATCACACAGCAGCCCCACCCTGCACCAACATCAAAACACACTGACCAGACCAAAATAGGAAAATCATTAACCCCATTCACATCACCTATTCTAATACCACCACCTACAGTGGTGAGAAATGCACAGTATTGGGCTTTGTTTGTGACAAGTGTTTTTGGAAAAGTTGCAGCTTTGTTCCAAAGGCTTTGATGTGTTCATGCAACTGGCTCACCAGTGCATCTTTCCCTTGAAGGCTCATGTTAAGCACATTCAGATGCTTTGTTATGTCAACTAAAAATGCCAAATCTGCCAACCATACAGGATCTGATAGTTCTGGCATTTGTTGTCCCTTTTTTGTCAGGAATTGTCCGATTTCCCTCCTGAGAGAGAAAAAGCACTGCAGTGCAGACCCCTGACTGAGCCACCGTACATCATTGTGATACTACATCTATACAATACTACATTTCCATATTCAGCCTGGATGACAAGCAGGAACTGCTGAAACTGTAGGTGGTACAGGCCTTCAGAGCAAATTAAATTAATAGTCTTTCCCTCTGGTTTCATAACATGATCACGTTTGAGATGTTTTGCACAGAGAACTTGCTGGTGAATTATACAATGGAGTTTAATAGCATTGCCTCCTTCTTCACTGACTTTTTTACAGATTAGTGTGGATAACCCACTTCGTTCCCCAGCCACTGCGCCATCCATAATGATCCCACTGACTTTACTCCATGGTAGTTTCATATCATCAACAGCTGAACAAACAGAAACAAATAAATCATTTCCTCTTGTTTTGTCCTTAAGGCTTTGGAGGTCAAGTAGCTCCTCAGTTATGTTCATGTCATCATCAACTCCTCTCAGAAAAATCAGTAACTGAGCAGTGTCAGATGCGTCTGTGCTTTCATCACAGGCTCATGAAAAAAAAATCTAAACCCACTCCTCTGGCCATCAACTGTCTCTCAATATCTGATGATATGTCTTCAATTCCATATGTTACAGTGTTACGAGCCAGGCAAACATTAGCAAACATTTGCTTCTTCCCAGGGCAATTGTTCTCTGCCATTTTCATGACACGGTCTTTGATAAACTCGCCCTCTGCAAAAGGTTTGCCGTATTTAGCGATTAGCATCGCCACCTCATAGCTCGCCTTTGTGGCATTTTCATTCGACCTGCGAGCTCATGTGAAAAACTGCTGCTGTGAAGCTAAGACAGTTTCCAGTTGCTTCACCTTCTCTGTGCAATTGCTCCTGGATAGCTTCTCATACACCTTAGCATGTTTTGACTGGTGGTGTCTCTTTACATTGAATTCCTCATACACGGCAACAGTCTCTTGGCAAATTAGGCAAACAAAATTGTTTCATATTTCAGTGAAGAAATATTGCAATTTCCACCTGTTCTGGAAGCAGCGGCACTCACAGTCAACTTTCCTTTTTTATCTGCAGCTGCCGTTTCAGAAAGTGGCTGGAGCGGGGTCACACAGTCAGATGGTCGCAATAGCGTGCTGCTGCCACCATTCAGTAACACAGAAAATTGCATTTTGTACCTGAGTGATATGTCTAATCCATACATAGCACAAAAAGTAAGGAAATTTGTGTTTGGTAGATTATTTCTTTGTTGTAACAATGCTTCTTGACAATACATTTTATACCGTTGGAAAGCCTGTTAATTTCCCTTTTAAATGGTGCCACATTTGTAAGGAACATGCATTTGTGGGATGAGCAGCAGAGCTGAATATGTGGGTTGTGCCCATGAAAAATTTGCCAAATCCTCTCTGAATAAGCCAAACAGTTTTTCTGCCATTGACTCTTTTGGAGTTTGGTGGACTGGATAATTGAAGTTTGAAGAAACAAGACATACTGGCAATTTAACAATTTATTCATTTAACAAGCAGGAGCCTCAGTAGTGTGTGGAAGAACCATACCCAGCCACAACAGCCTGGTACCTCCTCCTCATAGGTACATATATACAGGCACAATAATATAAAAATCAAGGCCACTAACACCACCTATACCAACATTTTGACTACCCACAACTATCAATTATGAAAATCAATGCCACCTGTACCACGATCATTGCCACCCACACCAAACACCACCATCCACAACACCAACACCATGCACACCAAGCACACTAATATGAAAATCAACACCATTCACACCACCTATACCAACATCTTCACTACCCACACCAGCACCATGCACACCAAGCACACTAATATGAAAATCAGCACCACCAACACCACCTATACCAGTATCATCACCACCAACACCATACATACCAAGCACACTAATATAAAGATCAACACCACTAACACCACCTATACCATCACCTTGACTACCCACAACACCACCACACACAAAAAACACAATTATGAAAATCAACGCCACCTGTACCACCATCATCGCCACCCAGGGCAAACACCACCATCCACAACACCAACACCATACATACCAAGCACACTAATATAAAAATCAACACCACTAACACCACCTATACCATCACCTTGACGACCCACAACACCACCACACACAAAAAACACAATTATGAAAATCAATACCATACTCATACAAACACAATACTCATACAAACACACCAATATGAGCCTTACCAACACCACTAACATCACCCATACCAAAGCAAAACCCCCATATTAACACCACCAAGCACACCAATAATTACAACACAAACACCTACACTATCAACTCTCACCCCACACACACCATCAACACCAACAAACATCCTTGGGCTACATTTAGGAGGTCGGTGAGCTGGATTTCATTCACTTGTGATACTGATAAAGTCTTGTTTAATATATATTGTATTTGCTAATATATAGAGTTTTATAAGTATCCATTTCTGTGTTAATGACCTACACCATGACTAACATAAACAGCATCAGTGTGTCAAAGAAAAAAAGGCACAGGAAGTTTAATGCAGAAGCATGTGTTTAATCAGATAAGATGCATGTATAAACCAACTTAAGAGAAAGTAGAATCAAGGCAGCGGTCATAACATGTGAACTTACTGACTTGGCCTTTGAACTTCAAGGAATTTAAGCTTCAAGGATTTAGCTGACATTCATAAAAGCACCAAATAGCTCCAGAGAAATTAACATATGCTGTGACTTACACACACTAGCATATGCAGAATAACATACACAAAGGGAAGATATAGAAGATATAGAAAGTCTGCATGTGAGAAACAGGTAGATAGATAGATAGATAGATAGAGAGAGAGAGAGAGAGAGAGAGAGAGAGAGAGAAAGAGAGAGAGAGAGAGAGAGAGAGAGAGAGAAACAGAGGGAGAAAGAATGATGAAGGAGACAGAAAGAAGACACCAGGGAGTGAAAGATGGATGTGATTTGACTCTTTATGTGAGTGTTAAATTCCCTTGTGCTGTGCTCTGCCTTAGGCTCAACATGTAGCATGTAATGACTGATGTAAGCAGACTGCTGCTGTTGACAAAGGTCATCAAATCTGTTTAAACTGAAGAAGCACTTTGGACTTTCATGTGTCTTTCTAAGAAGAATGTAAATAATTTCTTATGTAAAATATGCTGCTACCTATATTTATGTCTATTGTATTTATTTGAACTATAATTATTTTTCATTGTAGTCTGGTTTCTATTGAATGAAAATTCTTTTCACATGCACAGCTATATATATAAAAAATTTTAATAGTGCTGTCACGCAATAAATTTTTTTAATCGCATTAATCGCGTGATTAATTTTTTTAATCGCACGTTAATCGCACTTTTAACGCACATTGTGATTTGTGTTGTACATGCAGGTCGGCATCGTAGAACCATTGAAAATGCTGATGCTGTTTATCACTGGT
>JAOVVH010000032.1:7416224-7427127 GCA_028566435.1 Scorpiodoras heckelii | reverse complement strand
CAAACCAAATAAATGACGCCTTACCTGCGATGTCCCATAACTGCAGCCGGACTAACGTTTTGCTGTCCCAGTTGAGGACTTTGAGGGCGAAGTCAACACCAATTGTTGCTCTGTAGTGCTGAGAGAAGAGCTGATGGACGTAGCGTTTAATGATGCTGGTTTTCCCTACCCCTAACTCCCCGATCACCAAAACTTTAAACAGGTACTCCTTACACTCCGACACCGAGCCCCCGGCCATCCTGCTGCTCTGACTGCTCTTTACTGCTCTTACACTCAATACTCAACAAACCACAAGCAGACGCGCTTCCCGTTTCTCTACCCGACAACGTTCAGTACGTGCTGAGTTACTGCTGAACACTGAGACTCACTGAAACAAAATAAAGAAACAAAAACAAAAAAAAACTTTACACACCTCCTGTCCCGTCCTCTACTCTCCTCTCCTTTACTTTTCCTCTCTTCTCCTCTACTTTTCCTCTCTTCTCCTCTACTTTTCCTTTCTTCTCCTCTCCTCCTTCTCACAAACCACCTGATAAGTCACAGGACCCGGAAAATGTCTGGCCCAGGGAAATCCTTGTGGCTCGGTCCAAAATTCATGCGTCCTCACTGCAAAGTGAACTAGGTAGGTCATGGAAGAGCCGAGACTTTCTGCGCCCTATGAAGTGTACTTTATATCTTAGGAAGCTACATTTAGGATTTTGCATCTACATTTTAATCTGTAGAGATTTTCTGTGCTACGGAATTTGAATTCAGTTCAGTGTCATGTTCTTCGAGTTGCACTTTTATTTATTTATTTGTTTGTCTGTCTGTCTGTCTGTCTGTCTGTCTATCTTTTTATTTATTTCTTTATCAATCAATAGGAAATGTGTGCAATGGGAGTACTGGAGATATTTAACACCTTAAGACAGGAAGTTCAGTAGAAAAGATTTATTGTACAGCATGATTTGTCCTGGCTCAAAAATAACTGAAAGAAAGAATGAAAGAAAGAAAGAAAGAAAGAACGAGGAAAGGAAATCCTCCTTTCTAGCTCTGACCATGTTGCCAGGTGACAGTCCACGTCAGTTCATTTACATGAAACACATTTCCAAACAACTTGCACAAAAAAAAGACCTAATATTAAAATCAGCCATACTTATTACAACACACTATATCCGCTAAATAATATTTTCAGAGTTGCATTCTGATAGTAGGCTATGATATGAAACTAAGAGTTAAATAAGTTGCAAATCTATAATTCTACACAAGAGTCACTTGTAAATGCTACGAGTTACCACTAGAAGCAACTACCCATAAAGCTTAAAAAGTGAAATATACAGATTTTGTTTGGGGGCAAAAAAACAACAACAACAACAACAACAAAAAAAAAAACAGGATCTGAAGATATTCCAGATTCAACGTACTATACAGTACGTCCCCTTTTCACAGAGGGAGTTATGAGTTACAAGACGCTTCTAAAACTTTCTGTTCACATTCTGTTCATATAGACATTTATGGGAAATGCAAAGACACCGTGTGTGTGTGTGTGTGTGTGTGTGTGAGAGGGGGGAAAAAAAAACAATCCATGGCTGAACAGCATACAAACATTTGAAAAAACATTTCCCCAAATTTTCAAGTATGAAATTTCTAATGAGACAAAAAAAATTATTATTATTTTTTTTTAAAAAGAGAGATTTGTGAAGAACAGCCGAACTGTTCCCTTTTTGTAATTACCTTGGCAGTACAGGGGGAAATCCTTGTTTAGACTAAAACAGTGCTTTAACTACTCACTTATCAATAAAGCAAAACCCTTCCCTTGTGTATTTACCCAAGCAAGTGCTATAATTACCATTAGACTTAGACCACTGTCCGATATACAGAACTACACACACACACACACACACACACACACACACACACACACACACACACACACACACACGCAAAACCTCTTACACAGGAAATCCTTTGTTCATAACCAAATGTTGTGTGTGTGTCCGGAGTTGAAGTCTGCATCAATCACAGGATCAATCAAGAACATTAAACAAGGTCTAATGGTTTTAAACAAGACAGTTTGTTCACTGGCACGCTCAAAAGCTTAAAGTTACTTAGTTTTAGTCTGGATTTTGTGGCTCATTCAAGCATGACGGTTGTGGTCTTGACCTCAGCAACGGTGTGCACATGTGTGCCTTGATCTGCATCACATTGCCTACACCACTCTGCTTGCATGTGTTTGCACTAATTATTTCGGATTCTTTCAGTTCCATCAAGAACATGTTTTTAAAAAAAAATATTTACAATGATGTCAGGCTACATAGTCCATACATTATAGACCCAAAGTCTGAGTTTTATCCTTTGTGGTCCATACAAACAGCAGCAGACTGGTATTTGGACTTTTAATCTCCAATGAATGCAGCGTTCACTAGTGGGGTTTGGTGCATCATCAAGTCTGATATTTTGCCACTCCAGCTTTTCTCCATATAAGAACTTGAGAATAATAATCCCAGTCGGACGTTCCATTGGTTTTGACTTACTGTCTCTTTTCAAACAGTTTTATTTCTGACAGGAATGTCTTGTAAAGTTACAAAAAAAAACATTTAAGTGAGCAACTGCTATAAGTAAAGAAGAGAAATGAAGTGAAGTGGGAGCCGGCCATTTTCTGCATCTTGAGCACCTGCTCTCACAGTGTAAAAGAGCTTTGTTTGGGAGCGTAGGTCACTTCCTGGGAGGCGTTTGGTTCGTTGTCTAGGGCAGGGGATCCTGGGATTGACCTGCCTGAATGTAGCGAGTCCCTGAAAGGAGACGGTGGCGCAAGGAGATTAAGCTTGCTTTGAGCCAACTCCTCCTGTCCACCCTCTTCTTCCTCCTCCTCCTCCTCCTCCTCCTCTTCCACCTCCTCCTCTTCCTGCACAGTACTGTCATACAGGAAGCCATGGATGAGGTCGAGAGACTCCATTTCTGAACCCTCATCAGACAACATCTCCCCCTGCAGGGGCAGAGGTAGCTGAGTGGATAATGGGCCGTAGGCAGGGCTCACTCGGTTGCCCACCATGTCATCGAAAGCTCTAACGTTAGAGCTTAGTGTATCCACATGGCCCCCATTTAGAGGGTCAGAGGTGAGGCCTAGCAGGTGAGCAGGTGAATAGGAGGCTGGCTCCCTTCCATCCGGGGTTGTTCCGTGTACGTTGCAAGGGGATCGGCACCCTTCACTGCCCTCCTCATTGAGGTTGTAGAGAACCTTGGTGTTAGGTTGCGAGGCGTTGTGGTCTGTGTCAAGTCCTGGGTCGTATTCGGGGTGCAGGGGTTGTGAGGCGTTAGTTAGGGGTCGGATGACCGCCGTCTGACTCTGGCCGACTGCTTGCCTCCTCACATGCACAGACAGTCTGTGGAACACACTCGACCCCCTCCCCTGGGGCCGGGCACCTGATTCAGACCATGACACAGACTTTCCATTAGGACTATGAACGAGACAGAGACCCAGCGTTATTCCCACGGGGAATGGGCCACAGAGCAACAGAGACACACAGAACAGCATCATGAGTACATCATCATCCCAGCACAGCATCCTTAATAAATACTACCCTACAAACCATCACTATGGGTTAGTTCTCCTAGCTCAGGATCATTCACTTAGTATTTATTTTAAACATTGCATTCCAAACAATTGGGTTAAAACATGCTGGATACTTGGTAATAATGGATAGTTGGGAGAGCATTATGAATGTCAGATCCCCTCCCTGCACCACTCTATTTGCACTGAATATCGTGCAGAAATGAACACAGGGCTTCATGGAATTTCCCTAAATAGTTTCGGATCTCTGCGGCACAATGCAAAGCTCTGACAAGATTTAGCATTGTGCACACAACAACCAGAAATCAGTGGTGTAATCAAGTTATTCAGAATGGGCTAGGGACAGAGAGAGGCCTCAGAGCAGAAAGCTGCACTTGGGGTTAGAGGAAGCAGGGTAGGGACTGAAGGAGCAGCACTCATATTAACTGGGTTAATTTTCTTCAGTAAAAGAGAGGGAACAGGATGGGGAGGCTGAGAATTGGGTTAATATCAGGGAGGGTTACGTGGTGGGTGGTTTGATGAAAATTAGGTTTCAGAGAAGAGCTCAGCACAGACAGAGGACAGCTGATTGGAGCCTGGTGCTAACGAAACTCTACATACATACTCCAGTTTGCAGCAAGGAGAAAAAAACATGGCACAGCTAACATCAGAAAGAACAAAATATACACATTTGCTTGGAAGGACACGATCAGTGTGACCTAAAAGAATTTGTCGTGTACAGCGTACCAGATTATACTTCACAGGTTAAGCCTAAAGCCGCGGTCACGCTAGATTTATGCAGTTTTATTTATGCTGTGCAAAACAGGCGTTGACAGAAGATTAGAGACACAAGCAGTCGTCCATTTTGGTGCAGTTAGCAGCTTGTGGTGAGTTAGCATCTTAGCCTTGGCTAGTGATATTACTGTAAGAAAGAGGAGAGTACTACTAGCGTTACTTCTGCATCAAAAGAGCGGATGAGCTATGAAAAGGAAAAGGTTAATTAAACAAAATCATACAAATACAAAGCATGCTGTATATTGCGAATTTATTGGCATTGGAACCTACCATGCTTGACAACCCAGTTGCTAACAAACCCACATGTAACAAACTCACCAACCCCAAACAGAAAAGAAATGATATATACTATCTGCTCAAACCTCCCGACTAACTGCATGCCACACGTTTATGTACCATTTTATAATCCGGTCTGTATGTGTAATATAAAATATCTTGCTTACATATGGCTACAATTACAACTTCCTTAGAATAGTCAAATGCCAAAGTTCACCATGTTTAAACTCAGGAAGACGTTTCGCTCACAAAATGTATTCACCCCAGAAGTCTGGCACGAAATCGCTCTTTGCAGCAAACTCCATTTAAATGAATGATTTCATTTGTGAAATTTCGCCTACGAAGTTCTAGTTTGACCACGGCTTAAGACACTGTAAATCTCTTACTAGAGACATGTTTAATGATTCAGGACCAGGATTAATTTGTGATACTGGCCCATCATTGTAGCAGTTACTGTATAAATGTGGAAAACATGCACTGCCAAGACAACTTGCCTGTTTTAAAGATAATTAAATTTTGTGTTTTGGTACACTGTCAGAACAAAAGGTACTTAACTATAAATTTAGGGTACACATGCTTGCCAAACGTCCACTCTACCTTTAGTTAGAGGACCTCGATAACATTGTGTACCTTTAAACCTCATCACCTCATTTGTCATGTACTGTAACTTTCTAAATTGTTTGTACAGTGGTTCCCAGACTGCATAGGTAACAGCACAGCCGCTCTTGTTATGATACACTATATAAGCGGGCCACTCACTTGGTGTTGCTGCTGTTGGTGTTGTTCTTCTTCCTGCGGAACATGTTCAGGAAGCTGTTGCTCTGGCATGCGGCAGCTGCTTTGCCATCTCCGACGTGCATGCGTACCACGTCCGATGTGGTGAAGGCGCTGCGCACGTTGCGCTCTGGCTTGGCGATGATGATGTACATCTTGGGTGTAAACATGCAGCCCAGAGCCACAGTGACACTCAGGCTGACTGAGAATGAGGTGGTGATGATCTTGTAATTGGAGCCAAAATAGATGGGCACGAACGCGAGCCAGATGATGCACGTGGTGTACATGGTGAAGGCAATGTATTTGGCCTCATTGAAGTTGGCTGGTACGTTGCGTGTTTTGAAGGCATAGTAGGTACAGCTCAGGATGAGTAGGCCGTTGTAGCCCAGTGGTGCCACTACACCCAAGTTACTGGTGTTACAGATGAGGTAGGCTTCCCTGATGCTAGGGTAGCTCTTGACTGGCTCAGGAGGCTCCAGCACAATGAGCACAATCTCCAAGGTGAGCTGTAGGCTGATCAGGATGAAGGCAATGACTACCTGCGCCCAGGCACTCATGAAGCGTGGCTTGCGAGTACAGATCTTCTTTTTGCTGCCAGCCAGGATGCGCGCAATGCGGTTTGTCTTGGTAACCAATGCTGAGTAGCACATTGCCGATGAAAGGCCCACTAGGAGGCGCTGTAGGTAGCATGAGATTACTGTCGGCCGTGCGATCAGGGTAAAAGGGCAAATGTACCCCAAGAAGATACCCGCCAGGATAATGTAGCACAGCTCGCGGCTTGACGACTTGACCACTGGAGTGTCTCGGTACTGGATGAAGACGAAGGTTACAAACAGAGTCACCAGGATGCCCAGGCAGGAAAAGACGACTGCGACAATGGACTCAACGCTGCTCCATTCCAGGTATTTGAGAGGAAGAGGCTGACACCCTGAGACAAAGCAAAAGAGGTAGAGACACAGAGAGAGAATATAAGGGGAAAGTAAATACAGAAAATAAACAAACATAACCAGAGGGAGAAGATATCTGAGAATTATAGGATGATAAATACAAGTGCATGTACACACCGACACAAGAGAGTTAGCTATGAGAAAGATTTATGAGAATATGCGATTCCTAATTTTTTTTATATGGAGAGCCATACAAATCCCATTGCATCTTATTTACCAGCCACGTGTCCTGTTATCCACTACTTTTTTCCCTTTCTCTACACTTTCATTATCCTCAGCATGCATCATCATTTTCCTCTGCCCTCTTTTTTTAGCCTATTTCACTCTAACAGAGGCCAGAATTTCTTAGTTTCACAGTTTTTTACTGTCGTTCTTGGCATATGGCTACTGGGTTTTCGATGGGATTCTGAATTAATTGTGGTACACTTTTCTCCAGGTTGCTGCACACAGCTGTCAAAACAACACCCAGCATCAAGAACTGAGAGAGGAATAGTAGAAAGTGTGTCAGGGGGATGTTGAGCAGAATAGGAGAAAGAGGAACAGGATGCAGGGATTGATAACCTTAGTGTGTTTTCAAATCTAATTAAAAATAGTCTTCCTAAATGAGTAGAATGGATGTTTGGGAGCACGTGCACACAAACAGTCATCAAGGTTGATTAAGAAATCAGGTTGGATGGACAAAAAGTGGACAAATCTGTTAAAAGTTTTGCTACCTGCCAGTTCGTCATCAGGCCACCAACCCAGATCACAGGCCTTGCAGGTGAACTCGTCTTGCACATACTCATTGTCCTTACAGGTCGTGCAGATCCAGCAGCAGCTCACCTCACCTTTCCGGATCACCTATAGTCAGGGATGAACAGTCACAGCGATTTAAAATTCTCCTAATCAAGCTGGAAATCTAGCATCATGTCCCAGTCTGATGAGAAGGAGTCACAGGAGACTGGTTTAAACTTTGTACATTAACTCAAATAAATAACAGTGAGCACAAAAGCATCTCAGAACATACAACTAACCTTGATGCATGATGCATCCAACAGCATGAAGACCACATCAGGCTCTGCTCTTGTCAGCCAAGAACAGGAATCAGATGCTACAATGAGAACAAGTTTCGCCAAAACTAAACTAAGTTGCAAACCCAGGGAGATCTTTCCAGTTTGGGTGAACCTCTGCCCACTGTAGCTTTTTTCCACATTCCTGTTCTTGGCTGATAAAGCCTCAATGTTTGTGCATTCTGAGTTCCTTTTCTGCTCACCACGGTTGTAAAGAGTGATTCACTGAGTTATCGTAGCTTTCCGGTTAATTCAAAACAGTCTGGCCGTCTGACCGCTCTTGTCAACAAGTGTGTTCATGCCCATAAAACCTCCTCTCACTAGATGGTTTATTTTTTCACACAATTCTGTGTAAACGCCAGAGACTGTAAATCTCAGGAGACTTTGTGAAACACTCATACCAGCCCATCTGGTACCAACAACCATGCCACAGTTAAAGATCAATAAGATCACACATTTTCCCCCCTCATTCCGATAATTGATGTGAACATTAACTGAAACTCTGCAGGACTGTATTCACTGCTCTGCTGCCAGATGAATAGCTTAGATTAGATAACTGCCTTAATGTGCAGATGAGGTATACACACTGCTACCTTTATCAAGTTCCCTACTATGGATTACTGCAGGGAAATGCTGCTGTGCCTAGACCTACAGCTAACCTTTTCCTACTTTACCACGGAAAATGCAAAAGCAAAACATCCAGGCAAGTGTCAAAGCAAACCAAAGCCCACAGGGTACCTTGATCTGGCCCTTGGAACAAGGCTCACTGCAGACAGAGCGCACCATCTCGCTGCGGTTGGTCATCAGCTTGTAATCGTCGATGCTCAGTAGACCCTCGTGCCACGAGCCCACGTTGATGTAGTCATAGCGACCTAGCTCCGCTACATACTGCAAATTCATAATGTCATACCTGAAAGAGAAACACAGCAGAGAACACAAGAAAAAAAACCATTTAGGACACTTATGCAAGTTTCCAGACTTATAGATATTTATTTCATGTTTATGCAACCCCTTCCCTGTTCACAGAGAAAGTGCCCCTAATCTGCAGCTAATCTACAGTTTTTCAGTATTAAAAGTTACAGTTTTTCCTTGTATTTCAGAATAATTTAAAAAATTATTAATTTATAAATAATAAATATAAAATAATGAATAAATTATATTAAAATTATAGAGAATAAAATGTTTATTAAAATGTCATGTGATTTAACAAAATCGGTATGTACTGTATTTTAGTATTTCATTTTTTTTCATAAAATGTT
The DNA here is from genome assembly GCA_028566435.1 of Scorpiodoras heckelii. NCBI lineage: Eukaryota > Metazoa > Chordata > Actinopteri > Siluriformes > Doradidae > Scorpiodoras > Scorpiodoras heckelii. Next base: position 7,418,504 of record JAOVVH010000032.1, on the reverse strand, counting down.
CTAATTTTAAAATTATTATACTGATAAAAGTTTATAATTATTCATTATAAACTATTTTTATGATGTCTCTGATTTTACTCTTATTGCTAATATTATTGTATTTTTACTTTCATCATTTAGTACATTATTTTATTACTTTATAACCACATCATTTTGTATTAATATCTTTTGTTATTTACATTTAATTTTTTGCCATTATTAATTTTATGGCTTCTTGAAATCATATTTATATTGACAGTTTTTTGTTTCTTTTCTTTTCAAAGGCACTCTGTAAAGCACTTTGAGCTGCATGTATGAAAGGTGCTATATAAATAAAGATAATAATAATAATAATAATAATAATAATAATAATAATAATAATAATAATAATAATAATAATATTTTATTATTATATAATGAATACATTAAATATCTGTTTTTAACAGCTTTTAGATGATAATTTTAACAAATCTAACTGTAAAAACACAGTATTCTCCAGTGAGGAAAGTAGCAGCGTTTTCTGTAATTTACACAATGTAAGAGTACAGTTAACCTACATTTAAAGAAAGAAAATGCTTTTATTTTGACAGTTTATTAATGTATTTAAATAAAAAAAATCAATTTGACGGATTTTTATAATTTTATTTAATTCAGTTAATTTAAACTTGGGCTTTTGTAATGTAAAATTAAATGTTTTTTTTATTTCTTTTAGAAGTAAAATGGTCTGTGGTCTGTGAGCAGAAGATTATGGGTTTGAGCCACAGAAACAACATGACATGACTGAAGCACAATTGAGCAAAATACTTGACCCCCCAGCCACCTTCAGTGAATAAAAAATATTTTTTATTTTAGATATTAACTATGCTAAAGATAATTACTAGGGTTTTGTTTGCTCCTGCTGCCAGAAAATGACCTTTTTTTTTTTTTTACACTTTTGTTTTATACAGTGTACATTATAACATTCACACAAGTGTGACAGACCCCCAGGACACATGCTCGGCCATGCAGACATCTCCACGCATAGTAACACTGATGGTGGCTGCGCTCTAACTCCAACCTGTCATCTTTTATGAGTGTGCAGTCACAGTGACATGACTCAACATGTGCAGGAATCGAAGTGGAAACAGCTGGAGCTCGCTCTGACCTCAGAAAATCTGTTCCACTCTAAACCTATCACATATGGATACACACACCTGTGTGTGGTGACATCCGCATGCGATATTGAATCAACACCCATGACATACTGTATAGTGTGGCTTATAAATGTATCCTGCGTATCCTGCATTAAATCCATGGACAGTGAGTCGTTCCCATGAGCTCATTCATCTACTGAAAAGTAACAACGAAGATCCTATAACTGTTTCGCTTTGGTTTACCTGCCAGGAGAGTCTCCGTTCTCGTCGAAGTACACCTCCTCGCCGGAGACGCCAGTGAACGCGGTTTTGAGCAGATAGTCTAAGAGTTTGCTGCCATCGATGGGGTCCATAGCCTCACACAAGCCCACGTGATTCGGACACAGGTCACGATGCATATCGTGGAGCCCGTGGGCCATTGCGTAGATTGCGTTGATGACAAAACCCATCTTACTGTCCTGAACATAGTTGTCCTTCAGACTCTCATTTCCTGTTGGCAGAATAGACTTATTTTTGTTATACTGTACATTTTTTCTTTCTATTGGTTTACTGCTTGTTAGGAAGAAAAAAAAATTATCTAAATGCTATTGCTTTGTAAAACAAAAGGCATCAATTTGACCAGCTTTAAAGGTTTTCTAAGGTAAACCATGAAATAATCACACATCCGACAGCTTTATCTGGGTGCAAAAACGTAATAAGGAGGAAATTGTTCTTAGCCTTACAGTAGAAGGAAATGAATCTTGGAAATGGAGTTATTTGTTTTGTAAATGCGCATGTAATTATACAGTGTCCTAAAACTTACAAAGCTAATAAACTAAACAAAACAAAACAAGGAAATGATGAACTTCACAACCATCCAAAACTATAGCTTTATTTTTGGGTGAAATCACAGCTTTGAAAGCATGACAGCCTTAAAATTCTTATTAGCACAATGTGAAATGTGTTCCATGAATGCTGCATTTATTTACATGCTTTACTGAAAGCCACACATGGCTGAACAGTGAAGCCTTCTGTCCTTGAGCTGCTTTTTTCTTACACACACACACACACACGCACAAAATCATGCAATCACACATGCAGACTGCCAGCTGTGAACGCGGCCTCCACACACGCTGTGAGCGCTGTGGACATGTTCACACATTTGCACAACACACACACACACACACAC
>JAOVVH010000032.1:7382209-7392673 GCA_028566435.1 Scorpiodoras heckelii | reverse complement strand
GACGGTGGTTGGTTTGAGTTGTGGTCTGTCTTTTTTTTTTTTTTTTTTTTTTGTCTTCCCCCCTCTTCTTTGAGCCTTAAACGTGTGAATGCATGATTATAGACTATGGTCTGCCACTTCCTGCTGGCGCAGGCTGCGTGCGTGTGTGTGTGTGTGTGTGTGTGTGTGTGTGTGCTCTATATTATCAGTGAGATTGATAAAGGCTGCCAGCTGGACTGTTTGCTATATTATAAAGAACATATTAATGAATTAACGATTAGTTAACAGTAGTTCGATTCTGCGTCAAGGTTCATGAAATCATTCCGAAGCCTTGGCCCTCTCTAGCCTGCCTTACGCCTTTCTGCTACGTGTCGGCTTTTACAAACCTCGCGCGAGTTGTCCTGAATAGTCCAAAGGAAGTACGTTTAATTAGTGGTGTGAAAATCCTAAGGTACTAAACATCACTAAACAGACTTGTTTTTGGGGTTTTTTTTTCCTTCGTGGCCACTGCAGCTGTATGTTTTTGCCAAATGTTTTTGCTTAGTAATGGAAAGAAGGAGGAGTCTCATCAAGTGTGATTTCAGGCCACAGGTCAAGTCGCTCGTTCACGTTGCGTTTCCTTTTTTTTCCCGATTGAGAGAAGTGAAAAGTAGTGGGGGGACAAACACTGTATTGGAAATTTAATTTTGAGCTAAGAAATGATCATTTCTTAAAGACTAATCTCAGACTTTTCCCATATATGGTAATTCAGGAAACCATTTTCGCGTACCTAGTGACAATATACAGTATGTCATGTACTATGATGTTGATTCTTAGAGTAGTACCGGAAAAGAAATGAAGGCTTAGAGATCGGGTTAGGTTCCTATAAAGGCTCTTTCTTGTATGCTATGATTTTATTATTGTTATTAGATTCGTTTTCCCTCCCGACTTTGCCTGGAGCCTTAATTACTGCTGTCATTTTGATTTTGATCAATTAAAAAAAAAAAAACAACTGTCAAAGCTTTGCATGTTGCCCCAAAACCACTTAAGCCAGTTTTGTGTTACTCGAAACACCAAAGGTGCCCATCTGAGCGTTATGAATAAATGAGACCGCTAATGTTTTGCCTTGCACTGGGATTGTCGGATCACGTTAACTGTTAATACAGAATTCGCTGGTGGTTAATTTGCTTTTGTTTAGTTTTCATCTAGACATGGATTTGTGCAGCGATACATGTTTTTTTGCTGTTGATAGATTACTATAGACGGGAAGACCAACCGAAGTCGTGTTCTTGCATCAAGGTTATCAAACATCCGAGGATGCTGGAGTCGATTTTCAGATGGTTGCCCACCTGAGAGCTCCTTCATGCCTTTCGCAGAGACACAGAGCTCACCTGTGTGGCACGGTAGTTAGTGTTCAGATTAGACCCATGCTGAAACACGAGCGCTGTTGAATTCCATAGAAACAGCCATGACCGATTAACCCACTTTATTATATATGTATTTTTGTTGTTGTTGTTGTTGTTGTTGTTGTTTGTTCCTGAACTGCAATGACCTGTTTCTTGTTGCACCTCTTGAAAACAAAGTGCCTTAATGACGTCAAGGGTTTAAACCTGAAGGGGTTTAAGGAAACGTCGTATGTCGTTGCTTGGGTGAAAATGAAGTTTAAAGATGTAGAAAACTGAGACGCTTGCTCCATCATCTTCTCTGTCTTGGTTCGTACAAAAATCCCAGCCCTTTTTTCATTTTATCAGCCTTCCGATTGAAGTTGAGCCCTGCTGTTTAATACGAGTGTGTGTTAAAGAAACCATAGACCACGTTTGCTCCCAGTGTATTAAAGTCTGCCTTGAGTGAGCGTAAAATACAATACATACTCCTGCACCTACACTTGCAAATGCTTTACGTTGCCATAAGGTCTGCCTTAAAATGTTTCCAGCTCTGTAGTCTGTCATTTATTTTTTATTTTTTTATGTTTTGCATTTCAGTTTTAGTTTTGCAGTGGTGATTAGGTTTGAAGACGTTAAAATTTGATCATTAATTAAAAACTGAATAATGTAAAACTACTCAAGCTTGGTGTTTTTCTTTCCACAATACTTACGCATGTCATTTCAAATCTAGGCTTCGTAACAGTGTTTGTATTAAACTGTGTAAATTGTGTAAAACAGCCCCTTTCAAGACGTCGAAGATAAATGATCGTAATAAATTTGGATCATTTGGCACAACGCTACGAAGGGAAACCCACAGTTCTCACTTTCCTGACTGAACGGTGCGTCAGAGCACCCACGCCAAACCAACCTTAACGTTACCGACCCACTTTCCATTGGTTTACCTGAAAGGTGTAATGGTTTCTGATGCTTGGAAAATCTCAGCGAGTGAGTAAGCCGTTCTCGCGACTGACGCTTACTGTGTAGGCCGTGAAGAAAAAAAAAAAACCACGAGGGGGTGAATGAAACTCTTTGGAAAGACCTGGTATTTCATTTTGAGCCATCACTTTGATCCTGTATACCCAAAAAGGACATTTCCACAGAATGAACAATTCGGTGCTTAATTAATTTTTTCAGCTCATTATTTAATTGAGTATTCATTTAACATTTTGCTGATCTTTATTGGAGCTCCTGATTCTTGAAATTTCTGCCTACAGAACACAATTTTTTAAAAGTCGATGTACACTGAAGCACCAGAAAAACTGGTACTGGAGCCTATGCTAAATACATAGCAATGCCACCAATGCATGTCATTGGCTGCGTCCACCAGTGCGTCTATGAAGCGACAGACATCTGTGGAAGCTTCTAGAGCTGTCTCCACCACGAGAATGGCAAGTTATCATGATTTTGCAATTTTCAACGTGGTTTAATAGTTGGAGCGTGTGAGATGGGTCATAACATTTCAGAGGTAGAAGCAAAGTTTGGATTTTCACATATGAGCATTTCAAGGGTGTAACCGTGACTACAAGGATTTCGGCAAACCCTCAAACTTACAATAGCAGCGTGGCCGTAAAAAGACTCTGTGTGAACGTGACCAGCGTCGACTGGGAAGAATCGTTTCATGTGATAGACGTGTAACACTGTCTCGAGTAACATCAGAATTCAATGCTGGGGCCTCAACAAACATCAGCGTGAGGACTGTGCAACGTTCCCTCCAAGACCCCATGGAGGACCTACCAAGTATGAACTGCTATACCAGTTTTTCTGGTACTTCAGTGTATAACAACTTCATTTCACAGATTTAGGAATCAGTCTTCTAAACATACACAATCAAAAAGCATGCACACTTTTTTTTAATCTCCATTTTCCATATGACTTTTTTTTTGTTTTATATTTATCTCTCACTCACACTTGCCCACATATCTCATGAAAACTTGTTCAGGCTTTATTATTCCTAAGCTCTGCAGAATTAATCATTGACTACTGGGTGTGTTGGATTTTTGCTGATTGTATTTTGTCTTGTGTTGCTTATATGCTTAGTATTCTACACTGTGCTGTAGTTAAACAGCAATCAAATAATGTAATAATGTCCCTTCTCTAAAACAGTTCTTCTTTATGCATTTTCTCACCTTGCTCCAGTAATACATTATGACTCATTAAACATCCATGTTATCATGTGCTATTCCTGTAAGGAAAGTGTTCCTTCCTGTTCACTCCTTTTTGAGTGATTTACAGGATGTGACTCTTGACTCTTCTTGATGATCCAGCAGAAAATATTCAGGGTAACTGGAGGAGTTGGTTACACAATATGCATCACAATATTCCAATATTCACAATATTACTATTGTAGTGTTGACGCACAAATGGGTGTATATTTGTATTCGTTTGTTTGTTCATGTAAGTAAGGTGGGGTTCCAGTGTGCATGTTTTGCACTTTCTTTAACCTTGTAATACAGTGTAGCCGGTCTACTAGGAAACCGTGAATTCAGAAGGTTACATCTGTAACTGTGGAAGCTGAAGTTGTCATCTTACGACTGTGACTAGGGCCAACTTTGGTAATCCAAGTGGCCCAGGTGGTCTGGCTTTACACCAGGCAGCTGTAGAACCATGCTGACGTTCACTATATGGCCAAAAGTATGTGGAAACCTGATCATCACACCCATATGTTGGCTTTCAGTAAACTGTTGCCACAAAGTTTCAAGCACACAGTTCTACAGAATGTCTTTGTGTGCTATGGTGCTGTGCAATTTCCCTTCACTGGAACCTGTTCCAGCATGACAATGCCGCTGTGCACAAAGCAAGCTCCATGGTGTGTTAAGGTTGGAGTGGAAGAATTCGAGCGTCCTGCACAGAGCCCCCATCTCAACCCCACTGAACACCTTTGGGATGAACTTGAACACCGACTGCACCCCAGACGTCCTCACTCGACATCAGTGCCTGATCTCACTAATGCTCTTGTAGCTGAATGAACACAAATCCCCACAGTCGTGCTCCAAAATCTAGTAGAAAGTCTTCCCAGAAGAATGGGCACTGTTATAAGTGCAAAGGGAGGAACAGTCAATGTTACTGCCCGTGGTTTTGGATTGAGATGGTGTACAGACTTTTGGCAATGCAGTGTAGCATTATGTTCTACTAACTTTCATTTCTGAAACATCAGAGTGGTTTCCTTCAGATCTACCAAAGACTGCATATCACAGTCATCACAAGAGTTCGGGACACGTCCTGACATGTGACTGAGAACCGCTTATGGTGTTAATACTCTTCTGAGAATAAGAATAGCTTGCTGTATCGTATTCTTTCAAACGTGAGGATCACTCAAACTCATGAAGCAGCATTTATTCAACAAAGGTGGACATTCGTGAAGTGACCCTGGGAGGTAGACACGGCGTGAGCCAAATGACATGAAGCAAATGAGATGAAGGCATTTCTTGACTTGAAAGCAAGTATGCTTACACAAACAGCTGGTTATTGACTCGCCAGCTGGCCTTCACATCCCCTTAGTGCTCAAGAGCCCCTCACTGGACACTGATTGCCTTTAAGATCAAGCCTGGGCTGAAAAGGCTCATATGACCTGTGACTCAAGCTTCACGTCTACAAATTGCACAGCTCGTAATTGACTCTTGAACTCTCGCTTATATCTGAGGACTTCATGAAGATAAACATTGATTGAATGGCTGGTATACTGTAGATACCCCTGTCAGTGGGCTGCCACTGGGACCAGCATTATTGGATGGAGGGTCTGACTGTAATTTAGGCCATTTTGATAGCAAAGTTTAGATTATAGGACGAGATACTTTGCCACCACAGCACTCATGCTGCTACATGCCAAGTCAAACAATAGGCCACATGTCCTGTTTAACAAGAGTTCATCAAGTCAAAAAGACACGTAGCTATAATTCAAATATTAGCATTACCGTCACGTATGGTATGCAACCACACACACTGTTCGAAGGAGACTTTAATAAGGCTTAGCAAAGATCAAAGTGTCTTTGAATGCATTTTATGAGTTCCTTGATGACGTGAGAATGGAAAAGAGGACAAGTGTGACGTAGATGGGACCTTTTATAGGCTGTACAGGTGGGGTTGCAGTAACAAAGTGACGACCTTGCTATTTTAGAATTGATCCAAATCCAGGGTCAAGGTCACAGCAAGGTCAAATGTCCTAAATAGTTTTTGTTTTAAATCTCATCCTTCATTTTGAATATATATATAATACTGTATATTACGGGTATTTCTGGCAAATTACTAACAAGGAGGAGTAAACTTGGTGGCGAAGGCATCCCTGTCAGTGCTGTTGGCTTCCAGTTCAACTTGTTTTACTTACGTTTTAACTTTTTATTGGGTTACTTTGTTATTGTCTGTATTGTTTATCTTTGAAAGTAGAGCAGTCATCTGTAATAAATGTTAATTATCTATTAACTGGGTCATCCCATGTCATTTGAACTACAGGAATCCGGCACACCATCTGGCTGATCAACTGGCTGATAACATTTTGTCGTAAAGAATTCACTCTGACATGACAAAACTTCCAGACGTTTTCTGTTCAGAATGTATTGAGTACTTGTGGAAGCTGATTTTAAAGTAAGCACAGGCATTTTTGTATAGTTTAGAGCTTAGTAACTTGTCCACAGACAGCACCAGACTTCTGAAATTTGGCTTGCCGATTCAAAATTTATGGTACATCCCACATCTGTAATTTGTTTTATGTTGCATGGAATGCTTGAATAGATCTGGAAGCCCAAATATGGTTGCAAAATTTGTCTGTATGGAATTTAGTGGCAGAAGAAGTCAGGAAAATCAAAGTGTAATGTGTGAATTTTATGTTAATACGGTAAGTGGTGTAATACTGGGTAGGAAAAACTATTGTTTGATGCTCTGTATTGTTGTATTTTACTGATTTTCTATACCTCTATAACCTAAAAGCTTCAGACACATTTTTTAATCATGTTTTGGCCTCCATATGTATTCAAACATTCCATGCAACATGAAATAAATTACAGATTTGCAATATACTGGAAATGTTGATTCAGCCTGCCAAATTTCAGAACTTTGGTCCTATTTATGGACAAGATACTAAGCTCCAAAGATCAGAAAAATGCCCATAACTAAAAAAATGTTTACAGGAAAGTAGTTTGTGAGGCAGTGGTAGCTCAGTGGTTAAGACATTGGACTACTAGCCAAAAGGTTATGAGTTCTAATCCCAGGACCACTGCTGGGCCTATGAGCAAGCCTTCAACTGCTCAGCTGTATAAATGAGAAAAATGTAAGTCGCTCTGGATAAAGGTGTCTACCAAATACTATAAATGTAAGAGTTTAAAGAGTAAGAGTAGGATGCTAAAATTTTGGGATATGTCATGTTAGAGTATGTATATACAGTATATTTTTAATTCAGCTAACTGAGCGGGCATGGTGGAAAGATTTTCCCAGTTAGGTTGAAATGACATGGACTGACCCACAGGTTAAAAGTTGATGCTTTATTTAATTTGGGGGGGAGAAACAGTCGCTTAAACTGTCACTTGGTGTAAATATGACTTGATGTAAACTTGTAGTAGTCCCTTTCTCACTTTCCCAACTGATCAGTAGTTCACTCCTACATAAACCCAACACTCGCACTAATGAGTCATGCCACATGAAGTCCTTAAAAACAAAAAGAGTGCTTTTTTTTTTTTATCAGACACTCTTAAAATAGGTAGCAAATTAGTGCAATATGAGAATTTTAGTTCATCAGCAACGTTTCTACACATACACCAGAACATTTTGTTGCATTTCCCTTACTGAATACATATTTGTTATTTGCGTGCTCATTGATCTTGCACAGAACAGAATTCAAATCCCATTTCAATCCTAAATTATTCCTGAATAAGATGCAAACTGCAAATGTTGCAGAAAAAGCACGGAGAATCTCTGGCATGTTGTAGTCTTGCCTCCCACCTTGTAGCCCTGCAATGATAATTCAGTTTATCCAGAGACACAGCTTAATCCAATAACGCTGACTTAAACAGAGTCCACTTTCTCGTGGGTACGAATATGTACTGGTTTTATTCCTGTCCTCATTTCTTTAGTGTGTTTATTTTCACTCTTCGCTCTTTTAAAAAAAAAAAAAAAAAAAAGAAGTCTAATGGTCTGCATCCAAATGTGAAGTACTTTATACACCAGCAATTGCTTTGATTCATCCCTTCTCCCTCTCACCACAGTCATGTCATATTGGTTAGATAAGTACAACTTAGCGACAACCAGTGCAGCATCTGAGTATAACTTTAAAAAAATGTTATTTAGAGCTTGAGATGATGCTAGTCGGTGTTCTTCATGTCTCCATGTCTAGCCCTACTATTATGTTCCTGGACTCTGTGGGGCTTTCCAAAGGTAGGAATATGCAGTCCAACAGCCATATGTCGACAGAGCAGCTGTTTCTTCCATCTGGCTCAGACACACTTATATCCATACCCAGAAAAGTGATCCATTGCCTGGTTATGATGTTTGCTCCTAATTTTGTTAACACTTTATCATAAAGCATGATTTCTGGCTTAATAAAAATACAGGACTTGGTATACTCATACCACTCATTTGAGGGCCATCGGTATTGCCATCAGAGTGGTGAGAAAACACTGGCATTTAAACACTGCGTGTGAATCACACCTACATCATGAAACCCATTAAGGTCACATGAATGAAGCAACAGGGCCCCGTCTCATGAACTACTGCTTAACGTGTCTTGTTAAAAGCAGAAAATAAACGGTTCGGGAGCCCGAGCAGAAGGAAACGAAAGCATGCAGTGCAGAAGAAATACAGCTTTCACGTAATTCATATCCTGTCATATTTAGCTGGGGGAGTTAATAAAGCAGATATGTACATTCTCATATACTCAGAGGGAGCTGTAACAGTAAACAATTGCCCTGGATGTGTTTGCCCCTGTTATGTCTTTTCTAAGGATGTGTCACATCATCCACATTTCCATGAACCATGATGGAAACTTTAATTAGGAAAGAATAAGTTGAGAGTAAGTAATAATGTCTAAAGAAGACATATTTAACCTTTTCTCCCTCGAAATGTCCCGTATTGTATTGAAATGACTTTTCCTCTGTCTACCTTTCTTCCTTCATTCAGTAATATTGTGAAATTCGGCCAGCTGAGTACCAGCGTACCAGGATTAGCTTGGTAGCAAATAATTAATTTGTAATGTGTAATAATGTGAAAGATTTTGAGTTATGGTTACTGCATAAATGTGATATCTGGAGCCTATTCTATAAATCAGTCAAACCAAGTTCACAAATAGCTCGTGATACCTGAACAGTCAAATACTTAATAGCCTAAGGACTAATATATAACATGGAAATCCTGTTTAAAAACTCAGACTTGCCTCTGATAATTATTCTGTAAACATAGCTTAATGTAGGGGCAGTGGTAGCCCAGTAGGTTAGGACACTGGGTTGTCAATTGGAAGGTCAGCGGTTCGAGCCCCGACATCAAGGCTGCCACCGTTGGGCCCCTGAGCAAAGCCCATAACCAACCACCCAACCAGCATCAGGAAGGGCATCTCATCTGTCACAAAGACCTGCACCAGATTAAGAAACGGTGAACCCAAGAATGGGAGCAAGACATTAAAAGGAAAAAAAACAAAAAACAAAACATAACTTAAGGTAGCTCTACAAACAGAAAAAGCCATGATATTCACCCAGTCAAAATTCTTTGCAATAAAATCAGGGAAATTCAACCTACTTTTTACTGATCTCAAAATTTATTTCCACTGCATAACCGTCAGAATATGTAACTAGTCCAAGTGCTGTTTACAGTTCATGATCCTGAACTTAACCCGGCCCGGAGCTGGTGATCAGAGCAGTTACCGCGGCGATATAACCAGGTAAATCCAAACTATGATTGCAAGACAAGAAATCTAGGCTAAGATCAAACCAAGCCCCTGGGCTTAACATGTTAATTCATTATTTTAAGTAAGTAATGTGTGCAGTGGCGTGTTGACTCAGTGTGCACTGTTGTACTTAAAGGACTCTCCCTGGTCCAAAATGCCCCCATTTTGAGCCAATATTGACGAAGACAGAGAGCAAATCACAGCGCACACGGCTATGAAAAAATCAAAACGGCCGTCAAGTTTTATTAAAATATTAATGTATTTATACAAGATCTTTATAATAAAAAGCATGAAAAATGAAAAACGAATTAAATTCCAAGAACACATGGAGACATAAAAACAGCCATTGTAAAATTCTATGCCAAAGTCAACAGTCCTGACCTTCACATCACAAAATACACACAAGTAATCATTCTTAGAGCGAGCACCGTTATAACACATTTACATTTCAATGTTCTTCCTTATACATTAAGCATTATTAAGGATTTACGTTTCCCAGCTGATGTCTTGCTGGCAGAGATTCGACTGCATTTTCTGAGCGTCTCGGAGAAGCCGGAGACGCTCGTGACTGGCTGTATGATGCCTCTGTGGTCTGGAGGGCGAGGCTTTACATACGGAGGACGGCGCTACCTGGACTCGGCTTGGATTCTGGCCGTCAGCACTAGCTGCGCGCCTGAGCTTCGGCTTCTGCTTTGGGCTGCCCTGGGACAGCTTCTGGACCTGGACACAATAGGATGTGTACAAATCAATGTTTACGTGCAAACTAAGAAAGAGCAGGGCTGCTTAATGCAACCTTACTGTGATGCTGGATTCAAATGGGAATCTGATCATCAACATAATGGTCTATAATGGAACAATATGGTAATAGGTATATAGTAATATGGTATTTTCTCTTTGCATATAGTAACTACACCTGGAGTGACATTAAGAGCAGAAATGCAGCTGTATAAAAAGTGTAACTAGGCAACCTCCTTCCAAATGGATGGGATAATCATATTACAGGTGCTGACCATAGACGTACGAGGTCTGTCCAGAAAGTAATGCTAATTAAATTCTTATGCTCTGTAGGGTTTACACGTGGGGGTAGTGGTTTAAGGTCAGTTAGAGTGGGATTTCTGTTGTATTCTAGCCTTCACAGTGCCCAGACTGGAAGAATGCAAGTGAGTTTGGAGCGACGGTACGCGATCAAATTCTGTATGAAAATCAGTAGAAAGGTTATGG